>VYXB01010416.1:11682-89915 GCA_013397135.1 Pachyramphus minor
GGACCACTCTTAGAAAATAGTGCTTCCCTTGTATGTTATTTTTATTATTTATCTATATGAAATAATACGTATTTATTTTAGAAATTAATATAAATAATATGTATCATTGGACTACTCTTAAAATGGTTATTTTTATTGTTATTGTTATTTTTGTTTATATTTATTTTCTATATATATAAAATAATATGTAATCTATAAATAGAAATAGTATATATTATTGAATTAGTATAAATACTAATGCATATTATTAAATTATGATAAGCAATAATTTATACTATTATAAAGTAGTATATCTTTTATATATATTTATATTATTATTATTCTTTAAATGTGGTCAGTGTGATCAGAATATAGTGTTTGTAACAGCCTCAAGTAGCAGCTTCATAAATATATTGCTATATTTTTACAGAGTGTGTGTGGTTTGGTTAACACAGCTCCAGTTTGTACTTCTTGCCTATGTGTCATATGTTCATATAGATTTTGCTCAAGATTTTGCCCAGGTTTTGGCCAGGAGCTCTTAGTTCATACATAACACAGATCTTTTGAAAACAAATTTGTCTTGTTCAGCAGAAGAACTAACATCCAGACAAGGGTTAAAGCAAAAGTGTGCAGATATGAGGAGAAAATAACTCTATTAAAATGGTTTGCTTTCAGTGGACGTGTTCACAGCACAGAGTTGTTCCAGGAAATGGATTTAAAATAATAAAAGACTTAGCTGGGATTTTACACACTCTGTTTTTCTGCTTGTGGAAGGGAAGGAGGAAGGGAACTGCCCTTATATTCCTTGGTAGTGAGAAGGGCAGAGTTCTCCCTCAGTGCTTCCTTCCACAGTCTATTTCTGCAAGAGAAGGGGGAAAGATCCTTCCTTAACAGGTTGACGGTGAAAACTCTATTAAGTGCTCTTTGAGGGCACTTTTTTGTCAATATGATTTTGGAATAGATGTGTGGCAAGCTAGACAAACACCAGGAGTTCTGTGGGAGTCAGAAGACTGTTCCTCTGCCTGGGAAGTCACCTGGAGAGGGATTTGTAAGATTATAGTTCAATGTTTTGCCATGTAGTCGGTCAGCCTGAGCTGTGGGACTTGTGTGAGCACTGCAGAATGAGCTGCTGCCCAAATCTGTATGTGCCCCTTGGGCTGGACCCTGTGGTATGTGACTCTGGAGGAAGGTGGCTGGAAAGTGCCCAGATGAATAATACATTATTAGGTTTTCCTTAGCTGGATTTGGCTGCAGCTGGTGATGAATGAATGTAAAGGCAAAGCTGTCATTGGGACTTTTTGGTAACATCCCGTTGTGATAAGAGCTGAAACCTCACTTGTACTTTGAGCATCAGGAGAAACTTGTTTCATAAAATGAAGTGGCATCTGTTGTATCTTGTGGAATTTGTGGAAGATAAGATTATGCTGCTGTTCTTCAGAGAGGAGATTACTGGCTGGGAATGTGTGGTGGATGCAGGGAATGGTTCTCAATGCAGCAGGGCTTGTAAGATGAGCAGTGTGAAGGGCTGGCAGTAATGTGAAACCTTGACAGCGGGAATGAGCAGCTTGAACTTGAAGAAAGGCAAATATCTGTCATTGAAACCTTCAGAGAGGGGAGCCACAGAAAATTTGGGCTCCCTGCTTCTCTTATGCCTGGTGCCTGAGAGTGTCCTGGGCACAGTCTACCAGAGGAAGGGAAATGGGTGTCAAAAACTTACCTGAATTGAGTTTAGATGTCCTGCAAGGAGAAGGGATCAAGCTGAGTGGTCCGGAAGCTTTAACTTCTTTTCTGTACCCATAGGAAAAATACGTTGTTGCTGGGTAAGTAAAGCCTGGTCAGTTTTGATTCCCAACATGATCTGGAAAACTTGCCGATACTTAGTGTCATTGGTGTAAATAACTGCTCCTTTCTGCAGTGTTTTTAAGGTGTTCAGGTAGGAATGCTGGCAGGTGAAGCAAACAAAATGATTGCATCAGGGCTAGAAATGACCTAAAAAATTAATAAATTAAATACAAATGCAGCACCACGTTACATCTAGTGAGTCCTCTTTGTACCTGGGTAACCCTTTTACGTGTCTGGAAACAAGCTTTTCACTGAGAACAGGTTTGATGTTACAGCTCTGGAGTAGTTGTGAGAGGAGTTTTTTACTTACAGGTCCTGTAATTTCCATCCCCAAGCCCATGGTTTTAACGTTAGGAAGGATCCCTGGAGAATCCAGTTTGGCCTTGGAGGTGATGTGGGCCGTAGGTTGCAACCTGTGACTCCTGGGTTTGCTTGGAAGTGCTAAACAGCTTTAAAAGCAGCCTCTGCTATCAGTCTGCATTCTTTTTAAGATAAGCCATGTGCTAATGTTGATTATAAACTGCTTTCCAAATCCAGGGCTGGCCTGGGAATGCCTATTTCAAAAGTCTCCAGTACAGATTACAAAGGACACATGATTTTCCTCTGGGTGTTGCTGTGTGAGAGGGAGAATTACTGAGCAGGTGCAGTGCTGGTTGTGTTTTTCAGATATGCAGCAGTCACAGCAATTAAAGCAGTTTGTTCTTTAGTGGTTTTTAGCTTTCTGTACGATTTGTTAGAAATCGGCACTATTTTCCGGCAGTGACAGGCAGTGCTTAAGGTCAGGTTAAATATTAGTAGACTGTATGTGGTTTGTATCTTCTGTTTTTATGTTGGAGAAGCAACTGTGCTGAATGATAACATATGGCGTTTAAAGCCTTTTTTTGGAATGTTTTTGGTAGTTGGGACATTTTACTGCCCCACAGTTTTTCGAAAAGGCATATTATACATATTTCATACATGATGTCATTATTTCTCAATGACTGGTAATGTGGTGGAGATCAGAGGTGCTGTCAGAGTGAACAAATGAGTTTCAAGCATTTCACAATGAAGTACATAGGGAGAAGTCTGAATTAATTACAGCTCTTTGAGAGTCCCTATTACTTACTGTGCTCTTATTTCATTTCTGTTTTCAAAGCCATCGTGGAGCTATGTGGAAATGGGGTAGTGGAGATGATTCTCCATCCAAAACAGTAGTAAGTGCTGAATTACTGTTAATACCTTAAGAATTTAATTTAATGTTTCTCATGCCAATGATGTGTATTTGCTCTGTTATAAAGGAGTTGTTTGACTAGTTGTGCCATGACAGTTTTAGGACTCTAAAAGTCAGACTGTGTTCTTGTTTCTTATCTATTTGATGTTTAATCCCTCATGCATAACCCAGCTGCTGTATTCCTCTTCCCTCTGCTTATCTTGCCTTGAGGAAACATCTGTAGGAATTACATAAGCTTTACCCCAAGTGTATTTCTGTGTGCAGTATGTTCAGTATCAATATTTTATTGGTATTTATTTTATTTCCCAGCAATGCTGGTTGCCATAACACAAATGCAATGAATGAGGAAATTCAGTTTTAGATACCTGGAATGCTTTGATGGTTTTGCTGTAATTCAAACGAATATTCCTAAAGCAGTTTTTAAGATTTACAATTCTATGTGAGGATCAAACTTGCTAAAAATGGCCTGTTGTAGGGATGTATAGTAAATGTAAGTTTTAATATTTAATTTAATAAGGTTTGCTGAATTTTTTAAAAAAATACACAAAAAACTCAAGGCACCAGCTGCAGGCTTTTTGAGGTTGTCTTCAGCATTTTGTTTGATCCAAGCACAATTAATCCCTGCAGGCTGCAGCCTCCCAGGATGCAGGGAACATGTCTGTGATGGATTTGACTGAACAGCTGACAAGCACTGAGCAGCTGGTGGCACAGCTAAAGGAGCTTGTCAGGGAGAAGGATGCTGAGCTTCGGAATAAAGACCTTCAGTTAAAGGTACTGAGTGTGTGTTCTGTCAGAAAGATTATTTAAAAAAACCCTTCAGTCCTTTTTATAATGTTTTTGTAGAGACAAATTTGTTACAGCAGCTCAAGGAACATGGTCACAAGGAACTGTCACAAGGTTTCTGGACATTTCTACTTTTTCCCAGCATGTGTTTTGTTCCAGGATTGAACTAGGAAGAATTTATATCTAATATCCTAATGACTTTTTTGGGGGTTGTTATTCTTTATTCAATTTTTTTTAAACACTCCTAAGGTTGGTCTGTTCCTGCAAGGGACTTTTTTTTCCACTTTTTATAAAATGCTTTTTGTGGTTGTGGAAAGCCAAGTGTTAAAATATTGAATTTTTTAAAATTCCACTGTGAATTAAGTAATCTCTTTAAACAAAATGAAGTAAGCTTGTATAGTATTATAAAATATTATTAATATTTTTATAGAAATAGTATTTTGTCTCCCTTTTTGCATAAAAAAATAATTCTTCTTTTTAAAAAATCAAACCCAGAACCCGTACAGCTGTGAAAAAAATACGAAAATTTGTATCATAATGCTCTGGATTCTATACACTAATAATAAACCATGTGCTGAAAATTTACATAATAGAAAGAAAATTTAAATAAAATGAGACATTGCAATGTCTCATCAGGGACATCAGATTTTTTTCTTTATCACTTCAGATTTCTCCCTCTCCCTTTTTTTTTTTTTAATGGAAGCACTGAAGGAAGCAGTTGTCCACGGAGCTAATTTAGTCCTTCATGACTTTGATGTTTGTAGGAGGAGAAGGAATCTGCTGATGCCAAACTTTCCAAGCTGAAGCTGCAGAACAAAGCCAAGGTTGCATCATTAACCTCACAGTTGGAAGAGCTTAAGAAGCAGTTACCAGTATCAGGAGGCTTAGAGGCAAAAGCAGAACCAAAAAAGGTGAGTGCCCTCACATTTTAAACCACATATAATTTCTGTGGGCAGTTTTCCATGCTGAACTCCATGTGGAACCAAAGTTCACATTAGGATCAGGGTGCTGTCAATTCATCTGTGTTGGTATTTAATAGTTTCATTTTTTTTATAGACATTTAGAAAATAGTGCATTCCTTTCTAATTGTTTTAGTGAAAAAAAAATTCTTACTGATCTTCATCTTACTAGCAGTTCAAAGTTTTAACATGTGAATCAGGAAGGAAAGATTTTGAGAAGATATGAAAACCTAACTTATTCCTTAGGAAATGGAAAATTGTCCCTGGTAGCAAAATGTAAATTGAGTGTTGGAATGTCTTATTTAAGTGACAGGTGGTTTACTGTTAACAGAGATCTGTTTGTAGTAGCACAGTTGTGCAAGTAGACTTCTACTTCTTCAAATTTAGCATAGTTGGACTTCATACAGCTTCTAAAATAACTTTAATGAGGCTTTGGTATTTTTAGGGCATTCGTTTTTTAAAGGAGTGCTGAAAGAGAACAGCAACAACTTGTTGCAGTCCCTAATTGTCCTCAGAAATGTGCAGTGCAATTATTTATGATTCTGATCTATTTTGCTAATAAAACATGCTTAACAATTGTTCTTGATAAGATAATAATAATAATGTTTATAGCCCAGTAGTTACACCTATGGAAATTACACAGCAATAATCATTATTAATAATTTAAATACAGAGACTTTTAAGACCTTAATACAAATTCTATGCCTGGTTTGTCCAGCTTCTACATGGAATATGGAATATATAAGAGAACTGAAACACAAACCATGAGTAAAGCCCACTTTTTCTCACTAATATTGTCTGAGTAGGTAGAGGTACAGAAACCAGGTGTTAATGGAAAGCAGACAGATTTTCCCTATTAATGGGGAAACCTCCCTGTTTTTTTTTTCAGGCATCAAAAGATGGTGACCAGGAAAATGCTGCAGCAAATCGTGGGAAAATATTAGTGCTGAGAAGGAGAATTGAAGAACTGGAATCCCAGATCACTCAAAAAAATGAGGAGCTACAAAAAAAGGTGGCATTTTACATGATGCCAAGTGTGTGGCTTTCCACATTTGTGTATAGGATTATGTTTAAATATATTTATTTAAATATGTAGTTAATTCTGCGCTACTAAACACGTATTCTGAGAGTTTTCTGTTGAGTAGAGGAGTTTATATGCTACAACTTCCCTGAGCAAACGCAGTGGGAATTCTGTTGTTTTGCCTTCAGTGAGCAGTGAATCCTGAATGAATGGAATAGGATACAGAAAGATGAACTTTGTGGATATTTAAATCTCGTATTTTGAACAAAAATGCTGGCTTGCTTCAGTTGTTCTTGTTGCAAAAATGAGTCACAGCAGGAAGAAATGTAGACAAGGGCTGATTACATGTGTTCTGTGGACATGACTATTCTCTGGGGGAAGGTGGCAGGAATGTGAGTGTTGCAGAGAAAAAGGTTCATAAAGTAAAGATTACACTTAAAATTGAACCAGTTATACCTCTGACTGTAATTTTTTGAGTACCCTAATACAGGCAGTAAGGAAACTAATGCAAAGCAATCACCTGAGCTATGGATGGAGGTAGAGATCTCAAGCAGGGCTGTGTTTTCACTTGCAGAGTGTTGAGCTGGAGGCCCAGCGCTGCCGTGGGGCTGAGATGGATTCCATGCTGGCAGAGAAGGAGAAGAGGTTGGCTGAAAGGGATGCTTATATCATGGATTTGCAGATGGCCTGTGGTTCCAGTGGGGCTGCCAGTGAAATACCCCTACCCAGTGAAGAATTGAAGGTATATCAGATATAAACTCTCCATAGAGGTTTCAAGGAATCAGTGAATTCTGATGCCCTTCTGAAGCACAAATCCTCTGCAGTTAATTCATGTGAATAAAAATTCTTCACTGATTATTTTAATTTATATTTACTTATATTTTCGTTTGTCTTTATTCTGTTGTCATTACCACTTACACAACTTAGTAGCAACTTCAGAAGCTGCTGAGAAATTTAATTCCAATTAAAACCCAACCTGAGTTTTGAGTTGAATGTTGCTTTAACTGAGGGAAGGGCTTCATGACCGCTATATCTTTTTTTTTTTTTTTTTGGTGTTCATTCTTCTAATTGTCTTCTGGTTTACAATTTAAAGAATCAGCTGGCAGCTAAAGAGTCATCACTGCAAAGCATGGAGATTCTAGTTCAGAACCTTACCAAGAAAGTTGGAGACAGTGAAGAAAAATGTAGCTTGTTCCAGGAACAGATTGAGAGCCTTAAAAATATTCAAAACAAGGAGAGAGAGCGTTTCCAAGGAAAAGAAGCCACATATATGGAAAATGTAAGTAAACATACTGTAAAAATATTGATTATTCTTAGTGAGAGAAGTTGTGTCTTGGCTGTAGTGTTTAGGAAATGGTATTTTTCATTCTGGGTGATTTTTGAGTAATGATCTATATAGTGTTCAGATGAAATTGTTAAGTAATACTTAAAAATAAGATTAAAAAAAATTGGAGCTAGGGAGCATGTTACCCACTCCTTGACATTACCAGGCTCTTCCACCTCCTTTGGAAGTTAAATCTCAGATTTTAATGTGATGTGTGTGTTTTCTCAGCATTTGAGTTCTACCACATATGAAATTACTTATCTCAGTGTTTCCCACATCACTGTATGTCTGAGTTATTTTATCTGTAACAAAAATGTTACCTTTGATCCTGAACAAACCACACATGTTCAGCAGCACACAGGGAATTAGTTTGGATCCAGGAGAGAGAGGAAAAGACAGACAGCTGAGGCTGTAAAAGCCATTTTGGGGAGCAGATGTCACTCAGATACAAATTTGGGTAGGACATAGGTGAATTTCTGTCATTAGCAAGATTCCAAAAGTTAGATCCAGTTCTTATAAAAATTATAAGAGGACTAAAAAATGCCTTGGAAGTAGAAAACAGATTTTTGAGGAGCAGACAGCTGAGTTTCAAAGCTGCCATTTGGGCTTAATTGATAGAAAGCTGCTAGAAATGAACATTATATTTGATTAATTAGTATATTTACTGTTAGCTGGAAGTAATATTTAGACTTAAATGGAATCCATTATCTGGCAGTGCCTTTAGTTAGACAATCCAGTGTACTTTTACTTACAAAAAGTACTTATAAACATTCACTTTTAAAAGTTTGCTTACACCTTTGTGGTTTGGTTTCATATTTACTTTCTTTATGATTTCAGGTACGTGTGTTTCAAAATATCATCCAGGAGAAGGAAAAGGAGCTGGAAGCACAGAGAGAAAAGCACGAGCAGGAGCTCTTTAGATTAGCTGCTAAATCTGATGCAAGTGCTGACCTAGAACAGGTTTGTTGCTTTGGAAACATAGTAGCTTGAATTTGGAATCATGAAATTACTGAACTGTGACACAGTTCACATGTCTGGCTGGGAAAATAAAAATCAGTCTTAGTCATTCTTTTCTGAAAGTTTTAACTGCTTTATAGATTGCTTGATTGTTTAATTTAATTTTTTTCTAGCTCCTAAAGGCCTTGAAACAGAAGCTCCACGAAAAGGAGGAGGTCATGCTTGGAAGGACCCAGGTGATAGATGTGTTGCAAAAGGAACTGGATGCCAAAGACCAGCAGTTGAAAGTAAGAAATGACATAAATGCACAACTAAATTCATCAGGTCATTTACAACCTCAAAAAGCTGTTTGGTTTTACATGAAAATTAGTTTAGGCAGTTCTCTGGGAGGCTTTGACTATTTGCTAATAATGCAACTGTAGTTATTTAGACAAATAGTAATTCCAGTTAGGAAATTAACTTAAAGGAGGGTTAAAGTCCATAAAGAATAAGACTGACAGCTCTCACCCTTACTTTGTCTTGATTAATTTTGGGAACTTGCCACCTAGGGAAGACTTTGCTGTCAAAAGTTTTCAGCTTCTCTAGTTAGAGGCTGCAGTGAGCCCCAGAACTGAGGCTTTTTGTTCCCGCCAAAGAGGGTGTTTTGCTAGTTTTGTGCCTTTCCTTTTGCTGTATT
Source organism: Pachyramphus minor (assembly GCA_013397135.1). NCBI lineage: Eukaryota > Metazoa > Chordata > Aves > Passeriformes > Tyrannidae > Pachyramphus > Pachyramphus minor. Next base: position 20,434 of record VYXB01010416.1, read on the forward strand.
TCTACTGATTGCAAAAGCAATAACTAATCAAGGTGCTTTGTGTTTAAGCACCTGCCATGATCTCTGGTTTTAACCTCTGAGTGATGCTGCTTCAGTTCAACAGTGCAGAAAGAGGATGTTGTGGTCTCTCAGCTAAAACGGGCACATTATGGCCTGTCTGGAGTGCCAGGTCCAGCAGAACCAAACATTCCTTTTTATTTCATTTTCACCTGTGGGAGAGGTTGCATGTGGCGCACTTAAATAGTGATGCCATTTAGATAAAGTTTTTTGAAAGTTAGAGCTGAGAAGCTGTTGTAGAAGAGCCACCTTACCACCAGTAGCCCTAATTTCTGATTGTAATGAACGTAGGAATGCTGGTATAATATTTGACATTGGCAGCAAAAATACTTTGCATTTAAATATAAATGGTTTTGTGTGTTGTGTTTATTTTTTAACAGGAGATCAATGAAAACCTGAAACGTCTCCTGTCTGAAAAAGAAAACCTCCAGTCTAAACTGGATGCTGAGAAACATGTAATGAGAGCCCAATTAAAAGACATGATGGAGAAACATGAGCTTGAAATGACAAAAGTTAAGGAGAAATATAATGCTGAACTGCATGAAATTAAAGAAAAACATGAAACTGAGCTGCAAGAGAAGGATCAGGCCCTGTTTCAGCTTCAGAAACAAGTGGCAGAATTGAGTGGGAGTGGACAGAGTAACTCCAAAGAAGCTAAAGATCTGGAATCTATAACCAAAGAGAAGATGGAAGATTTGGAAGGTATCCTTTTTAAACAGTTGTCAAATGGGAAGGGTTTCTTTGCCCCATGTGTATTGTAGGCCAATTTCATATGTGTTGCAAGCAGAACTACATTAAATTTAGTGGAATATTATTGCCACACCAATTAAATATGATCAAGTGCTGAAATCATGCGGGTTAGAGGATCACCAAGACAATGACATGAGTTATAAATTTCTCACTACTTTTCTAACTGTTGTGCTTTTCTGTAAATGCCTTTTTCTTCTCTAAGTATGTAACTTCCAATTGCTAAAGGAATTAACATAGTTAATCTTTCTACTGTTTTAAATAGTTTTAAATAATTTAAATAATTTTAAATAATTTTTACTTTTTGTTTTTTAGCACAAGTGAAGTTGAAAACAGAAGAGGCCAGCAAATCTGAAGCAAAGTTTCTGAAGATGAAGGCCTGGTCTAAATCAAGAATCAAACAGCTGGAGGATGAACTAAAAAATGTATGTGTAACTTTGCTTAATACTCCATGTTTATTTTAAACTACTGTAGTAGTTTGGAGATTGGGTTGAAGAAAAGTAAAATATGGGATAAATAGAATATTAAAATATTTACTTAAAGTATATATGAATTAATGTCTAAAAAGGGAATGAACAAAAAATGTTGATACAAGATGAATTTTAAACAAAGATGGTACAAACTGATATTACCAGCATTCAAGAGTAAGTTTGTTAGAGATGAGCTGCCTTATTGCACTTTTAATATTCTTAAAAAAAAAAAAAAGCTTGCATTGACTTTGCTGTGCTTTTGCTGCATTTGAAAACCCTGTAACTATTTTTTCTTTTAGTTTTCCTCAAAGAATAATGATGTATCTGCCTTAAACAATCGTGTCTCAGAATTAGAAGTTGAAAATAAAGAACTACAGTCACAACTGCAATCGTTGTATGAAATCAGAACTCACAATGGTAAAAGAAAATCTTCTTTTTCTTTTGCACTTGATTCAAAGTGAAGAGACAAATGAATTTTCAGTTTCCAAGTGTAGTTTTTTTAAAAAAACAGATTCCAAAGTAACTTCATGCAGCTTTAAACAATAGCAGACAGTGTTTTAAATCAGAGTTTCAGCTCAGTTTTCCCTCCCTTAAATCCACCTGTGCATAATTCTTGTTGCACTCAGGCTTAGGCAGAGTAGGTGTAAGCTTTTCAGGAAGAGGCATCCTAGGAGGAAAAATGAGACCAAATATACCTGGAATATTTATCAGCATGTATACAATAAACTTTTGAGAGCCGTAAGTTGCAGGTAAATTAAGAAGTATCTTTCCTTTTGTAAGGATTTGAGAGGGAGTTTTTGCTTAAAACCTCAGGTAGTTTAAAGTAGAGCTCTGTTATTGATATTACATGTGCTCTGAACTTTCATTTCGAATATTTCTTTTAAATTTTTATTCATCTTCCATTTAATTATGTGTCCTAATGAACCAAATTTATTCTGTTTTTGTAGAAGAACTGCTGAAAAAGCTGGAGGTCTATGAAGAGCAGCAAAGGAAGTTGCAGGCTGATCTTGATCAAGTTACAAAGAGAGCAGCTTCCCAGGTTAACTTGCAAATTGATTTGAGTTCCTGATTAATGGTGCTAATTGGATTTTGAAAAGTGTCAACTGGATTTTGGAGCTGAGAATTAATTTAGTGATAGATGGAATTGTCAGTGTCAGTAACTGTTCAGTTGGGTAACAAGATGACAGCTTTTGAATTGCTTAAAAAGATTAATTTCTACCTTCTTTGCCACGTACCTTAAATTACATTTTTCCAAGCAGTTTGCTATTTATTTAGTTATGTTTAACATGAATGATCAAAGTGTGGCTGTTATTTTGTAGGCAAAATATTTTTTATATTACATGAAGTGGTGGGGCTTGTTTTTCACGTAATCTGTGATAGCAATTATCACTTTCATAGATTTCTTTTATGCAAAGTGGTGAATTATAATAGTTTATCAACTTAAAGTATTATTCACATTTGCAGTGGGGTTTGGTAAATATATTTTAATGCACAATTTCTCTTGTTAGGCCAGTGAATCAGGTAGTGTGGATGAGTTGCAGAGTCAGCTTTTGGAATGGCAGGAAAGTGTCCCAGAGTCAGAGGAGTCCCGGGATCAAGTCAGAGAAGAGAAATCTGCCATGGCCTTGAGGATGGCTCAGATTGAGGAGGAGAGAGAAGGTGAATTGCTTTATTTACAGTACAATAATCATATTTTTATATACATCTATGTGTGTGTCTGCTGAGCTTCAGGCTGAATTGATAAACACACCACCAAGACTCATTTCTGTAGTCATATAATTTGTATAGTTAGTGAAACTGCTTAAATTTGCAATTGCTGCTTTTTCTTGTTTCCTTGAGTTTGTTTTTCGTGCATTCATACATTCATCTTTTTTTAAAATAATTTTTATGAGTAGTTGTGCTTATTGTTTGCCATCCAAGCTGCTGCTCTGTAAGACTCCTTGAACTGACGTCCAAAGGTTTCTGTCAGCATATGATAAATAATAAAAATGGTAAAAAAAAAACTTTAATAAAGAGTTCCCCATTGAAATATTAAAGCTGCATGGCTAGAGCATTTGATGAAGGTGTGAGGGACTGTAGTGTTGGTTTAAATTTGATGAATAAAGGTGTTGCTTTAGCAAAATGTCCTTGAGGTGGAGTTTCTCTTTAAGAAATTCCTTTCTAATTATATTTAGAATATTCTGTAATCTATTAATAAGTGTCACTTGTATAGACCAGCTGAATAATGTTAACTGGCTGTGGCTTAAAGCTAGTTAAAAATATTACTTACAGAAATAACATTTCAAATAATGTCAGGTTTTATAGTTTGTTAAATTATGAATTAATCAGGTGATGAGAAACTGAAGCAGTTTCTATGAAAATTTATAGAAGTCTGGCTAAATTTCAGGTAGTTTTTGCTGCTTTTTCCATGCCAGCTGGGTACTATGTTGTAATTTTTGTCCTCTGAGTTAACTGTGTGGGGATAAATGAGGAATTTTAATGCACAGGGCCTGCCATCATAATTACTGCAGTTAGTTAATTTGAGCCTTCTCTTTTTAATTGCAAATCGATCATGGAAATGGAAAATAATTGAAGTTCAGTGTGTAAGCACAGAAATGTTTTCAGGATCACGACGCTTCTTTTTGAGGGATTTTGTCACATGATGCTTTGGGATTGAAAGAGAGTAATATCCCTCCATTAAATCTACCTGTGGTGCCTACAGAGCCACATGCAACATTAATAACAGTTGTAAAATTTCCTCTGCCTCAGTCCAGGTTTAATTTTGCACTTTTTTTTTTCCCCTTGGGATGAGCATGACCTTTCTGTTTCTTTTTTTTCCGCTGTTCCTGGTGAGCCCTCAGCGTCCCTTCCCCCTCCACTCCTCCCTCTGCTGCGATTTGAGCAGCCAGGGACAACAGTTTCCCATCAGTTTTGTGCATGCAGGTTCCTGCAGCAACGGCAATTGTAATGTTCTGCTGCTGATTTCTTCTTTTTTGGCTTTTTTTGGGAGAAAATCGCCAGCAGTACCTTATAAAATTTGCCATGGATGGTATGTGGTTCTTAGCAACACGTCGTAACAAGTGCTGTGTTTTAACCTCAGTTTCTCCTGGCTTGCAATACCTGTTTCTTCTTTTGTATTAACCAAATCAGCTTCGTTTTTCTTTGTGGGAACAGCTGACTCCATATTTATGTATTATCCACGTTGTATTTCTTGGCTTGCCATAAGTGATTGGGACTAAGAATGAAAATCACTTCAGTAATATTTAAAAAAACCACCCACACAATGATACTCCCTCCCATAAATAGCAGAACTTGGCTGCATTAGTATTAGTTACTAATAATTTAAGCAATACATAACCCCACTACTCATTCCATCATGGTCTATGACAATTTTGCCATATATGACAATTGTCTCTCTTGGGCTGAATATGCCCAAGCTTAAAGGATGACAATATTAATTACATTTATAAATCTGGGGCTTGTTTCCTCTGCAGATCACCAAAGATTGTGATATTTAGCACGAATAGTGACACAAGGAAATACAGACACATCAGTAGTTAGTTTAAATGCACTGTGTATCTGGAAAAAGTTATTCTGGAAGGTTTTCAGATTCTTTTTATATAACTGCAAATGAAAAGCTCCCCCCTAAGCTTCTGCAAAACATTAGAAAATATATTTACTTACTAATTGTTGTTAAAGCTATGCTTGATTTAACTGGAAATGTTTTAACACTTGTCTACATGCTCTAAATCATTCTAAAGCTCCAATTTCTAGCCTTTCATTTTCATGTAACAATGGTAATTTTGTTTTTTTCATCAGATACTATCAGATACTTAAGAGCCTAAATATTTTGGGTTCCTAAATGACTGTGTCAAAGAAGGGGGTTAAATTCTTATCTGGAATAATGTTTATGCCTTGAACCCTTTCATTGAGAGGGTTTAAGACCTGTGATCAACGTTTGGCATCTTTTTTACAACTTTGAAAATGTATAATGATTAAAAAATGGTGTAGAATCTGAAAAATAAACAAAGGTGTGTAAAACAAATGGTGATAAATTGACAGTGCAAGAAGCCAAAGTGTAATTAAAATCAGAAGTATAATCCAGTTTATCAACCCCACTTTAAAAGGATCATTAATTTTTTTTTCTTTAACTTTTTTCCACTAATCTTTTCTGACAACACATTAGGTGTGTAATTTTGAAATTTAAATTCATCAGGTGTTAGAGAATTGTGTGGTAAAATTTGCGGGATAAGTAATCCTTGGACAACTCAGAGCAGAGTATTCCCAATAGGCCTGAATCTCCAAATAGTTTGACAGATACATCAACATAAGGTCTCTGAATTTTGCATGCTGTGAACACAACTGTGGATTGATGTGGTTAAAATCAAAGCCAAATTTATAATTATCTAATTAATTTTACTTTAAATATGGAGCCACCTTTACTTTCCCATCTTTTCCCTGCTTTGTATTTTGTCTGCTTTGCATGAAACGTCCATCTCCTAAACTATTCCCCCAAATATGTTTTGTTTTGTCACAAAACAGATGGGAATGTCCTTTAAATGACAAATCATTTCTAACAATGAACAGGATGCATACCTAAGCTTTCATATTCTCAGTTTATTCAGTGTGTTTACTTACTAGTGATTCTGTATTTGTCTTAAAAAGAGTGATGTTACTAATTTGTAATAAGGTGGTTTGATACCAGTTTGCAGTATAGCACTTGCTTGTGACTCCCTCAAATTATCTGGCTTTGTAGCTCATACTACAATCAAAGTGGGAAGGGACACATGTCATTTCTATAAAAATTAATGTGATTGTTCAGATTATGAAGTCACCAGCTGAAAAAACTGTGGATTTTATCACACAAATATATTTTAACCTTGTAAATTGAATTGAGGTGGAATTTGGCATTTTAATATTTTTTTTGTGCATTGATATAGCCTCACCCTTTCCACTCTCCTGTGTAAAGTCTTCATTTAGAGCTGGTGAAGTGAAGTTAGACTTCAGTTTTCTTCTTCTTAGTGAGACACTCGGACTTTATGTTCTACATAGCAATGTTGGAGGGAAATTACAAGGTGAACACAGTGGATTTTAATCTTGTTCCTGTCAGTCATTTGTAGGGACTTCACCCTGTCCCTGATCTCTCTTCATGTAGTAGTGTCTGATATAAATGTAAATGCTTTCCTGTGGCACAAAACTGATTGAGGATGACTGGTTCTTTCCTGGCTGCTCCAATCCAGCCATAGTCTCAGGGCAGCAGGAGCTGGAGGAGGAACTGGCCACAGCTCAAGGAATGGGCAGGCTGCAGCAACCCAGGAGGAAAGGCAATCAGACCAGCAGGAAGCTTCAGGTGTGTGAAAAGAATTAAGTGGTTTTTTTTACTTGTATGTTCATAAAAATATGGGGAGTGATGTTATTTATGTGGTGCTTTAGACTTCAAAACATCCATAGCCTTTTTGGTTTAGATACAATCTGTACAGATGTGTTGGTGGAGCTCTGTTGAATAATTAGTACCTGTCACTTCATTTAGGTGGCTTTCTAGGCAGTTGGTGCTGTAACTTGCATAAAAAATGGTAACTTTTGTAACAATTAGGATGTCATTGTCACATCAACATATTGGAAGAATAATTTTATAATTAGTTAACTAGAATATCTTTAGCAATCAGGGGACCAGTTAAGGTATCCAAGCATAGTTATCCATTGCCTTCTCAGATGGCTGAGGGTGTTTTTAAAAGCTGGCAGATACCTTAAAAACCTTGTGGGGGACTTGGATTTTCTGGAAATAATAGCTGGAAGCTGGGCAAGATACTCCAATGTCCACAATAATCTCCTATATTTGTATTTAGGCACCTGAATCACTTGCTGAGTTTTAGGCTTTTTAATTGAAACTATACTTTCAGTAACAGAACTATTTTACCCTTGCTGCCTTTCTCCTTTAAATTTAACTTCATTCTCATGTTTTGTGTGTAGGAAGAATACAACTTCGATGGCAAACAATGCTTTCAGGAGCTGAATGTCACCCTGGACAGCACTGACTCAGCTGAAGGAGAGAACATGGGAGGTTGGTGGCCAGAGTACCCTTCACCTAATGCAGGTGTGACAGCGGCTAGACAGTTTATTAAAGCATGCACACAGCATCTGTATTTTGTGTCCACTTTTGTTTTCAAATTCAGCTAACAGCCCATTTGTGGTGTATTCTAATCTTTGTTGAATTATTTTGGCTTGTGTTTTTCCCCTGTTTCATTTCAAAGCATGTGCGTGCTGGATGAACTGCCTAGTTCTGCTTCAGAAGTAGTGTATGGATCTGGCTGGACACTGGGATTGGATGAGCCTTGGTGCCCATCAAATATCCTCTGTGGCAAGATGGTATTTTTTTTTAAGTTGAGTCTTGTTCCTGTGAATGTGTTCCCAGTTTATATCACAGTTATGTTGCAAAACAGAATTGCATCCCATTGGTGTTTGCTTTTCATCCAAAACCACAATTCTTGATTTTTAATGCTGATGTTTTTGTATCAGTGGTAAAGATTGCAAATAAATCTCATTGTTAAGATGGAATAGGCTCATTAGCAAATATTGATGCACACCAGTTTATTAATAATTACTTAAGATCTGATCATTCAAGTTCCTGATTAACTTGTGGTTAAAGTAACATGAGCCACATGATTGATGTATGTAACAAGAATATTCCTTCCAGGTTCTCTGAGTTCTTGAGCTCTGCAACTCTATTTTGGTTTTTCAACAGTTAAGGGTACTTTTGCCATATAAATTTTGGAAATGCAGGGTCTCAGGCATTTCCACTAAAAATGGATGAGATCTGGGTGTGCTCAGCACTGGTAAGAATCATGAACAAAAAGCTGAAATCGTTTCAGGAATTTTAATTGACTTCTCTTGAAATAATTTTTCTGCTTTGACTTGAGTAGGTTTACGGAGTGTGGTTGAAGAGTTGGAATTGGAAAGGAATCAACTGCAGGAACAAATTCTCTTTCTGGAGGAGCGTTGTCAGGATTTGGAAGATAGATTTCAGCTTCAAGGTAGAATGGAGGCTTTTCAGGTAAGCTTTTGAGCTGTGTAAACCCGATGACTAAAGAGAGTCGTTTTACTCTAATCGTTTATGTTCTTACAATCATAGCCTACAGCATGACAAAAACATCAATTTGCAGCTAACAAAAATGGCTAAAGCCTAATTTATACTCATAAAAATGTTGGTAGAGAGTGTATACTTACTATATTATGCTCTGAAGTTGAAGCCTGTTGCTTCTGTTCAGCTCATGGAGAAACATATTTAGGATTAAGCTTTTTTTATTTGTTGTAGAAACATAGGAAAAGACAACATAATTTTCATTATTCTTTGTGGAGGCCTTTGTCAGAAAGTCCAGAGTTTGGTTTTGTTACTCCCTCCTCTTACATCCCTCAAGTTTCTTTTCTGTGAGTGTGTGTTTAGTATTTATATATATATATATATATATATATATGCACATTTATAGAAAAGAAACTGTGTGGAAGAGTAATAAGTTAATATTTTTATATATATGCAATCTAAATTTCCGATATTAGACATATATTTATATTGTAAAATTATTCAGTGAAGACCGCACAGAGCAGAGTTCTTTTCAAAGCAAAACTTAATATTACCTGATTGACAAATTACAATGATAATTTGTGAACTTTATTTTCACTAAATGACACAACTGATCTCTGACTCAAACTCGTGGTGCATTACTCATAGTTCTTTATGAGTACATATATAAAATGTACATATATTAAAAAAAATAATGATTTTAAGGTGAAAGACAAGCTTATATTAATTATTACTTGAGAATCTTGTAACCAAACCTTTCAATACAGGTAACGTTTGGTGTAGAGGAAGAAGGGCAGCTATTGAGGGCTGTACAGGTGTGTTCTGCCTCCTCCAAAATGCCGCCTTATTTTCATGACTGGTGACAAGTTTGCCATGTTTGTCCTATTTGCTGTTGATTCTGGATGTGTTTTGCTTTTGGTTTTTTGGTTGGTGTTGAACAATTTTTTTTTTTTTCTTTGTGGTTTTATTTTTTAATTGATGCAGTGGATCTGACTAGAGTAGGAGATTTGTACTGTGTTTTAAAAGCCAGAAAAGCTGTGTGGATATTAATTTTCTCTTCATTATGAATAATCTTCATTATTGTTGCAGAATGAAAACGAACGTTTGCAAACTCAACTCACCCAATTACGCAACCAACAAATGCGAGATGTGGAGAAGCATCAAATTCTCATCTCTGGCTTGAATGAGCAGCTTAAAGGGTAAAATGAAGGTTCTTTACAACGCCAAGCATGATTAGCTTGCTTTTAAACTTCTAATGAGGAGTATAATCTCTTAAAACACTTGAAGAAGAGTTGCTTGATTCATGTTTCTGTTTGCAGTGATGTTATTTTTGTACTTGCAAGTTGTTTTCAATCATAATATTTCTGCACTTGAAAGTTTAAATGGAAAGTATAAAAATAATTATTCTCTGAGGAAGATGGTTTGGGGCTAGTAAGTCTAAAAAAACTTAAGCTTTGATTTCAAAATGCCTAAATATTTTCTTCTTAGATTAAGTGACAGAAATAGTTTCCTTGAGAATTCACTTGGAGAAAAAGAACAAAAGCTGTTGAGCATGACAGAAAAACTGCAGCAAATTGAAGCTTTGAGGAAACTGCTTCAAGAAAAGGATCTTCTCAACAAAGAGCTTGGTGAAAAGTTTGTGCATACTGAGCAAAAAGTAAGTTAAATTTCATTTATTAGAGCTGATGAGCTTTAGCTATAACTTTCTTTGTTTTCTCAGTCTGAAGTTTCTGCTGTGTTTTTACAGTTTTGTTAATTTAAATGCTTTGCTTTAATTTTGGTGTAAGGGTTTCTTAGACCCAGCACAGCTTTGCATGAAAGTATTTACATTTTATTGGGATGATAAGTTATCATGGTTTATTAACTTTGAAGTATAAACTTCTCTGTTGTGTAAACTTGATATTATAACTGGTGACATCAGAATTTTAATATAATTCTTTTTATTTCTATCACATGAATTTTTCTTTTTGATGCTAAGCTGAATGAAGCCTTAAAGAAATGCAGTGTGTATGAAGTGGAGAACACTGAGCAGAAAACAGTCATCAGTGATCTCACAGAAAAAGTTGCTACACTGAAGGAAAAGGTAACTCCTAAAAATAAAGTGAGAGAAGAAATGTTATATTCTTTTGTCATGGCCTACTTAAATGTCAGCAAAAGTAACAACATTAGCTGCTTTAAATTTTATACACTGAACCTTCTGTAAGCAAAAACAATCTAAAGAATAATATGGTTACCTTGTGATGTTACAGTTGGGTACAGGTTGTTACACGCAGAATGTAACTTCTGTTGTCCCTCTAACATGTTTGAAATATTCTTGTAACATTATTTTCTTCATGTTTAGACCTTGAAGCAAGACAGTGTGGTGGAGTCGATGCAGCTGGATCTGGACCAGACCAATGAAGAGCTTGACAAACTGAATTCAAGCCATTTAGAGGAAAGATCTCAGCTCATTCAGGATCTCCAGAAATGTGAAAGAGAAATTGATAATCTTAAAGAGGCACTGGCAGAAAAAGACAGGGAGATGTCTCTCCTGTCTGTGAACATGACAGAATATTCTGAGCAGGTTATGATCCTGAAGCACCAAGTGCAATGCAAAGAGGAGGAAATGCGAGGGATGGAAGAGGCTTTGTCAAAGGCTGAGAGGGAAACTCATTTACTGAAGGAAGTACAAACAGCTGATGTGAGAGATGCAAGTGTGAAGATCTCTGTCCTTTCTGAGCAGACTAACACAATGAGACAAGAGCTGGAGAGAGTTAGAGCTGAGAGTGAGGCTAAAACCAAAGAGAATGAGGAATTAATAAGACAGAGCACTGAGAACAGCACGACAATTAAGGATCTCCGAGCTGAAATCAAGGCCAACAGTGTCGCTTACAATAACAAACTTGCAGAGTGTGAGTCACAGATTACTTTGCTGAAAGAACAGATTAATAAATCATCTGAAAAACTACAAGAAACTGAGGATAAACAAAGAAAAGAAACTGAGTATTTGAAATCTCAACTTGAGGAAAACAATGCTCTGAAGGAAAAATGGAATGATTTGCTTAAAGAGAAAGAGAGTAAAGCAGAGACACTTGAAAATGAGTTAAAATCAATTAAAGATTCATACAACAAACTGGTTTTGGAAAATGCTAAAAAAGATGAAGACTTGTCTGAGTTATCCAGGAAACTTGCAGAACATACTGAACATCAGGAAACAGTAAAAAAACAATTGCAAGAGAAACAAGAGCTTGTTATTTCCTTAGAGCAGAAACTTCGGGTTTTGGAGCAGCAAAATGAAGAGACTAAACTTAAATTAACTGGAGATCTGAAAGCCAAAGAGATGTGTTGCAAAGAACTTAATAACCAATTAAATGAAATACATAAACAAATTAACAGACTGGAAATAGAGATACAGGAGAAAACTTCAGCTAATAACCAATTACAGGCAGATCTTGAAGGGAAACAAGGAAAATTGACAGAGCAAATGAAAGCAAATGAACACCTGAAAAAAAGTATAGATACCATGGAAAAAGAGAAAGAGCAGCTAATCAGAGAAAACGAGAATTTGTCCAAACTCTTGGATGTAAAAGAATGTGAATTATTAAGGAAAACCCAGTCTGTGGCAGAAATAGAGCACAAGTTGTCTGTTAGCACTGCTGAGTACGAAAAAACACTCTCAGCTCTAAATTGTGATAAAAACACTCTGGCAAAAGAGAATGAACAACTTTCAGCAGCTGCTGAGCAAAAGGAAAGTGCAGTTCTGGAACAGCTGCGGGAGAAAACAAAGGAATGTGATGTGCTGGCTGAGCACTTATCTGAAAGCAAGGACCAGACCCAACAGTTGCATGAACGAGTGCAATCACTGCTTATTCAACTGCAGGATATTAGAGGTGAAGAAATAAAGAAAGAAGAAATGTTAAATAATAAATTATCTGAATGCAGTGGCCTAATCCAAGAGCTCAGCCAAAGTAAGGAGAAGAATTTACTCCTGCAGGAACAAATTCAAAGCATAACTTTGAATTTTGAAACTGCAAACAGGTCTCTAGAAGAGAAAAACCTTCAAAATGATTTGTTGTGTAAGGAAATGGAAGAGATTAAGCTTTGTGTTGTAGAGTTGCAGAGTGAAATTAAAAATCTTAGGGATGAAAAGACAAATCTGTCTCAGTTGGTAGAGGAAAGAGACCTGGCTGTGAAAAATCAGGGTTTAGAACTTGAGAAGTTTCAGAGGCAAGTTTCTGAAAAAGTGGAGGAAAATACAGAGTTAAATAATCAGCTACAGCTATTAAGCAAAGAAGTGGAGGTGCTGAGGCATGAAATAGAGAACTTTTCAATCTTATTAAATGAGAAATCACGTGAATGTGAATTCCTTCATTCTGAAATTACTTCAGCAAAGTGCCAAGCACAAACAGCAGCTCTAGAAAATGAAAAATTGAAAGCAGACATTGAAACAGTTAATATTACAGCAATGAAAAAGTCAGAGGAAGTAGCTGCTTTAACTTCGCACTTGTCCCAACAGAGTCATAATATTTTAGCTCTCAAGGACCAAATTGATGGCCTGTTGATTGAGAAAGAAAACTTAAAAATGGCCTTTGAAGAAAAAGAAACTCTCCTTTCTGAAAAGGAAGCTTTAATTCAGCAAATGAAAGACAGTAAAGTGGCAGGAGAAGGGCAATACATGCAAATCATTTCAGATCTGCAAAACCAAATACAAGCCCTGGGTTTTGAAACCAGCCAGCTCAGACACACAGTGCAGGAAAAGGAAAATGAATTTAAGAGGCAAGCCCAAGAATTAAAGTTATTAAAAGATAAATCTGAAGAGTCTGATGTACTTAGGGTTCAACTGTCTGAGAATATGGAGGTTATTTCTGACCTTCAGAGTCAGCTTAAAAACCTGACAGAACAGTCATCCCAGTTGAATGATTCAGTTGTACAGAAAGATGCATCTTTAAAGCAAAAAGTAGATGAATACATCAGTTTAAAAGCACAGCTTTCTGAGGTACAGGAGTCTTCTGTTTTGCAGGAGAAACAGTTACAGCTTTTAGCCTCTGAAACAGAACAGTTAAAAGTTCTTGTTTCAGAAAAAGAATCAGCCATCAACAATATTTCAATATTCAGTGAGAATTTAAAGGTGCAACTTCAAGAGAAAGAGACTGAATGTGATGTCTTAAAGAAACAGGTAGTGGAGCTGGAGGAAGTGAGAGTGAATTTCCAAAAAGAAATACAGCAGCAGAAGAATGTAATAATTGAGATGGACCAGTCCTTATCAGAAAAGGAATCCTCTCTTATGGAAAATGAAAGTCTCCTCAAAACTCTGGAGGAGAAAACAAAGAAAGATGAAGAGAAAACAAATCTAATTTCTCAGCTGCAAAATCAGGTACATGAACTAGCACAGGAACTACAAAAATCTAAAGAACTACTCTGTGAGAAAGAAAATGCCTTTTTATCTCTTCAGGAGAACATTGAAGGACAAAATGAACTGCGAACTGAGTTGAATGTGGCTCTTGGGAAAAAAGAAGAAGTTATTGGTGGACTCATTAATTCCTTAAAAGAGAAAGATGCCAGGGTACAGTTGGCAGAGAGCAGCGTTAATGCTCTTTCCAGTGAGATCGAGGTTCTCAGAGAAAAATTAGAGAAAAGTGCAACAGCCATGAAAAACCTCACTGAGGAATTTCAGGAAAAGAATGAGAAGCTTGATATTAATCAGAAAAAAATTGATTCATTGACTGTTGAACTTGACTCTCTCAAAAATGAGCACCAAAAAGCACTAGACCAAATAAACACACGGGAACAAGAACTGCAGCAGAAAGAATTGGCTGTGGAGTCTCTGCGTGTGAAGTGCACTGAGCAGGCAGAGAACTTGGAATGCTTGAGATTAGAACTGGACAACCTAAATTCCAAATCATCTCAAGACTGCCATGACAATGTGCTTTTAATAAACAGGCTCCAGTGCCAGGTGGAGTCTTTAGAGAAAGAAAAAAATCTGTTACAAGAAGATGTTGGTAAACTGATGGCTGAAAACACACAACTTGGGGCATCTCAGAGTGATCTGCAAAAGAAATTGGAAGAGCTCCAGGAAATCCATGAGAAACTAGAAACTGCTGAGAATTATTCAAGAATGCAGATTGATGCTGTCAAACTGCAGATGAAGACTGAAAAAGAGAAGTTACAGATGCAGGTTAGTGTCAAGGGTGAAGAACTTTCTAAATTAGAACTTAAATGTGAAACTCTAGAACAAAGTCTGCTTGAGTCAGAGAACAAATGGGTAACAGAACTTGATAGGGTAAATTTGCAGAATAATAATCTTACTGAGCAATTGAGCAGTTTAGAAAGTGAAATGAAATCCAAGGATAGCAAAATCCATTCTTTGCAACAAGAGCTGGATCTTATAAAAGAGAAATTAACTCAAAGCTTGTCTCCGTTACTTAGTAGTAGGCTTTTATGTACAGAAAAAAAGGCACAGACTTCAGATTCTGAACTGAAGCCAACTGATAGTAAAACTCAGCTGGAAAAATTCTCTGCTCTGATAAATTCTATTCTGAGCAAAGAAACAGAAGGAGAGCAACTGCAGCTCCTGCTTTTAGAAAAACAGAAAGAAATAGACACCATGAAAGAGGAATTTAAAAGTATGGAGTCGCTTCAGAAGCAGAAGGAGGTGCTGCAGAACGACATGGAAAAGATGAAGGGGAAATACACATCTGAAATGGAATGTCTGTGCAAAGAAATGCTCACACTCAAGGAAACATTATGTGAACAACAGTCTCTCTTGCAAGAAAGGGAAGAGGCCTTTGCAGAAATAAATAAGCAGGTTGAATTTCTGCAAGACAAGATAAATAAATCAGAAGAAATAATAAGAGCCAGTCAAGAAAAGCTGCAGGTTGAAGGTAAAAGAGTAGCAAGTCTCCTTGAAGAAATGGGAGAAAAAGATCAACTCATCAAAAACTTAACTTCCCAGGTAAATCAGCAGAAGGATTTAATTTCTGGTCTGAGCCAGCAACTGAAGGAAAAAGACAGTTCTGTTACACAGGTCATGGAGTCATTGTCTAATGAAATGCTGAATTTCTCTGAAGAGAAAAATGCATTAAATGCCAAACTGCAAGACCTTGAAGCTGTTCATAAGAGTTCTGTGGCAGAGCTAAACCAAGTGCTGCAGGAACTTGAGGTTTGCAAGAAAGAACTGGACCATAATCAGGTTATGTTAAACAGTAGAGAAGCTGAGTTTAGGGATTTAATGAGTGAAAAAGAGGAGATGCAGTTTAATCTCGAGAAAATGGGCAAGGAAAAAGACAACCTGAAAAAGAAACTTCAAGCAGCATTGATAGTAAGAAGAGATCTAATGCAAAAAGTTGGAAAACTAGAAAGGAGTGGACAGGAAGAACTAGAAAAAGAACAAAAAAAAGGAGAGGAGCTGTTGAGGAAAGTTAATGAGTTAACAGACAAATTGAAACTACTTGAAGGACAAAATAATGATTTTGAGTCTCATCTTGGCACTTTGAAGCAACAACTTATAGAAAAAGATGCCAAAATAGGTGATTTGACCAAAATTTTATCTTCAAAAGCTTCTTATTTAGAGGAACTTCAGCGTAATGTCACAGAACTAAATGATGTCATTGCTGAAAAACAAAATGTTTGTGAGCAGAACCTAAAATCTTTAGAGGAGAAGGACTGCAGGCTTGCTCACATGCAATCTATGCTTGATGAAAAAGCAATTGCATATGAAAAGGAACATTCTCAGCTGCTCTTAGCTCTTGAAAAGGTGAAGTCTGAACTGAAAAAGAAGGAAGAATCATCAAAGAATTTGAGTTTAGAAGAACCTGGTTTAAGTGCTGGAGACAGAAAGGAGTATCTGGACCCCAACAATGACATTGATGTCATGAATCAGTTAAAAAGAGAAAAAGAAGCTTTACAGAGGGAGCTTTTGGTCATGAAAGAAGAAATGAAAAAATGTCATCAAGAAAAGGAAGAGCACAGGAAACTTGCAGCAGATTTTGAGGAACAAAAAACCCACCTTGAGCAGCTCAAACAAGAACATTCAGTGGCAAGTGAAGACACTGAATTAAAAGAGCTAAGAAGTGATTATGCAAAGCTTGAGGAGGAAACAGCGATGTTAAGGAAAGAGCTGAGAAAAATATTGCTGGAATTTGGTGATGAAAGAGAAGAAGAAGTCAACTTAATGTCTTTGAGTCAGCAGGAGCAATGTCAGGGCAGTTTGTTGGAGGACATAAAGCAGCTACAGAGAAAGCTGAAAGTGTATGAGGCTGAAATTGTAGCTCTTAAGACAGTGCTTGAACATGTGAATAATGAGAAAGAAACACTTATTAAAAAAGGTGAGGATTACAAGCTGAGCCAGGAGGAACTGCAGAGGTCAAGAACTGAAGCTGAGAAGGAGGTCGCAGAAAAGAATGAGGAGATAGAAGCATTGAGGTGTTCATTTGCGGATTACAAAGGTAAACTTGATTTGGAAAAGGAATTATTAAGCAAAGCTATAAAGGAGGGCCAAGAAGAAGCCCACAGTTACAAAACAGCATTGGAAGAAATGAAGAGTGAAAAAGAGGAGCTTCTCAGCTGCTTAGAAAAGTCCAGTTTGGAACTAAGGAATATGGAAAAGGAGGTAGGATGTTTCAGTGAAGAAAACAAGAATCTCATGCAAGAGCTATGTCTGCTGCGTGAGAAGGCTGAGATGAGTAGACCTGTGGTGTCTGGCAAAGAGCTTAAGGAAAAAAATTGTACTGAAAAGGAGTTGGAAGGGGTTGATTCAGAAAGGAATTCCCTTGAAGGGAAGTTAGAAGGTAAAGACACTGGTTTTCAGCCATCAGAGACTGATTACTCTGGGAAAACTAAACTGAGAGGAGCAACAGAATGTGAAATGCACAAACAAGTGCAAACGATGGAAGAGCCACTGGGAAAACCCGCAAATATAAGTGATTCTAAACCGCAAGAGCAAAGAACTATAACAGAAGATAAATCCAAAGAGCGCCTTCAGAGGAAACTACAGGCAGCTTTAATATCGCGGAAAGAAGCCCTGAGAGAAAATAAATGTCTAAAAGAACAGCTTGATCAGGTTTTGTTGGAAAAAGAAGAGCTGGTGAACAAGGCAGGGATGCTGGAACAGTTGTTAGAGCTTGGCAGGGAAAAGCAAAGTTCAAGTGCTGTTGCTCCCTTGGCTGGAGAGGAGAGGCTTGTCTCTGAAAACGCGAGGCTGCTGACAGAAAACGAGAACCTCAGCGCAGCATGTGAAAGTTTGAAATCCACTATGGAGTCTATAGTTCAGGAAAAAGAGGCCTTTTCTTTCCAGCTCAATACCTTAAAAGATTCTCAGACAGTTGAATTGACAGGCTGGAAGGCTAAACATAGTGAATTAAAGCAGGAGTATGAATCACTTCTTCAGGCCTATGAGAATATCAGTAGTAAAGTGGCAGAGATGAGGCAAGTTATTGATCTCAGTAGGAAAGAGAAGCAGGAGGCCATTCAAAGACTCAGGGAAGGAGAATCTGAGAAGGAGGCTCTGGAGAAGCATTTACAAAATCTCATGGATGAAAACGAGGTTATTAAGAGTCAACTGAAACAACTCAGTGATTCCAGAAAAATGGAAGTTGATGAATTGCAAAGTAAAGCAGAAAGGCAGATCCAGGAGCAGGAGGCAAGGATGCAAGAACACCAGGATCGCCTTCATGAGCTCACTGAGCAAAACCACCAGCTGATGGAGGAAAATGAGCAGCTGAAACAAACTTCTGAAAACTTAAAGCAGGCCTTAGAGAAAATTCAGAATGAAAATGATGTCCTTCATAATAACATCACTGTAACTAAAGCAGCCCTGGGAGAGCTGCAGGTTCAAATGGAGGTATACCAAAATGATACACAGTCTAAAATCAGTGATGCATTGAGTGAGAATGAATCACTGTTAAAGGACATTAATGTGTTAAAGGATAAACTCTCTGAGAAAGAGCAAGATGTCCTTGTCCTAGAACAGGAAAGAAAATTAATTTCAGAAAAAGCGCAAGAAACTGAAAAATATTTGGCCCATAAAAATCATTGTCTAACAAAGCTGGACATGGAGTGTAAAAGCCTTACACAAGAAATTGTTAGTCTAAATGAAAAAGTCAAGATTTTAGAGGATGATAAATGTCTTTTACAGGAAGAATTAGAAAATGTGCAAGAAAGCTCTTACAAAGTAAAGAATGAGAGAGAATTTCTCGAGACAGAGTTGCTTAATCATGTTAAAAAAGTTGATCATCTTACTGATCGAATGAAATCAGCACAGGTACAAAATAACTTGCTGTTACAACAGCTGGAAGAATTAAAGGCAGAAAAATGTCATGTGATTAAAGAAAAGGAAGAACAGCAACTCCATCTTGTAAAGGTGTTTGA
The DNA here is from genome assembly GCA_013397135.1 of Pachyramphus minor. Lineage (NCBI taxonomy): Eukaryota > Metazoa > Chordata > Aves > Passeriformes > Tyrannidae > Pachyramphus > Pachyramphus minor. Next base: position 39,109 of record VYXB01010416.1, read on the forward strand.
GGAGAAGGTGAAAAGTGCTCAGAGGGATAACAACGGAAGTAAAAGCAAAACAAAAGAATTGCAAGAACTCTTAAAAGAGAAACAGCAGGAGATAAACCATTTGCAAAAGGATTCCATAAAGTTCCAGGAGCTGATCCTGGACTTGGAAAGATCTGTGAAACTGTCACAGTCAAAAAGTGAAAAATTGGAAAAGGACTTAAGTAATGCATCAGAAAAGCTGGTGAAATCAAATGAAGAAATTCATCATCTCAAGGGGAAGCTTTCAACACAGATGGACTTGTTGGACCAGTCAAAGGATGAGGTGGACAGGCTTAAAGATGAGACTCTAAACTGGAGAAAAGAACTTAAGAAGAAAGAAGAAGATCTGCAACTCCAAAAGAGAGAATATGAGAGAGAATTGGAATTTCATCTTCAGCAATTAAAATTGCTTCACAAAAGGGAGTTTTCAAAGCTAGAGGAACGGCACAGCGCCCTTGAGAGAGAAAAGGATCGGGCAGTTAGTGAGATCCAGGGTTTGCAAGAGGAAATCAGCACTAAGGACTCTCAAAACAAGCAACTCCAGGTGGATTTAAACACAGCCTTGGCACGATTAGCTGCTTTTACAAAGTGTATGTCCTCTCTTCAGGATGACAGGGACAGGGTCATCACTGAGATGAAAACCTGGGAACTGCAGTTCAAAGAGGCCATCCAGAATAAGGAGAGACAGATAGAAGACAGTAATAAAAGAATAGTGGCCTTACAGGATGAATTGAAAGATAAAATGACTCAGATTCAAGAACTGAATATCAAATATTCTGTAGTAGAGGAAACAAAGGATGAACTTTACTTGAGGCAGAAATCTGTTGATATGCAGCGCTATGAAGAGCTCTGCAGGATAAAGGAAGAAAACGCCTTTTTTTTTAACAGACAGCAAGAACTGGAGAGTGTTCTTCAGTCTAAAGAAGAAGCTTTGCAAGCACTCCTTAAAGAAAATAATTCTCTTAATCATCTCATAGAGAATAGTAAAAGTACAGGAAGAGAGATAAAAGCTCTGGAAAGTAATTTTACGAAACAGGAGCAGGAATTGCAAGAGCTTCTAGCAGAGAAGGAAAAGGTGAATGCTGAGTTGCAAAAGCAGATTACCATTTCTGAGCAAATGAAGGTCATGCTAAATAATAAAGACAAAGAAATTTCCTTACTCATTTCTTCAAAAGGTGATGAAATTTCGGACTATCTTGTTCAGGTACAGACTCAACACAGAAATCAAATCAAAGAGTATGAACTTCAATTAAGGTCTTTGCAGGTGGACAGACAACGAGCTGAGGAATCCTCTCAGAGGATGGAAAATGAGCTGAGAAATCTCCAGGTGAAAGCAGAAAAAGCAGAGCAAGAGAAAGCTACCATTGCCAGTGAAATAGATGCCTTTAAAAAATCAATGTCATCTCTTCAGAATGATAGGGATGAGCTTTTTACCAAATACAAAGAGCTGGAACATCTTTACCAGGATGTCTTAAATCAGAGGGACAGGCTTATAGTTGGCCATGCAAGTGAGAATAATGCTCTGAAGCAGGAATTAAGGGTACTCCTCAATCGAGTAGATGATCTCCATTCTGAAAATGCAATGCTGAGTGCACAGCTCATCAAGTACAGGGAAGATCTTAACCAGGTTTTGTCTCTGAAAGACCATCAGCTGAAAGACTTACTGAAGCAGAAATTGGATTGTATCAAAAGCCTTGAGCATGAAAAATACAATCTTCAAAAGCAAATAAAAGAAATGCAGCTTTCCAGTGAGCTGCAGAAGGGGACTGCTGTGTCTTTGGAACATGAAAATAAGAAGTTGGCATCTAAAGTAAGTGATTTAGAATCTCTGATTGCCTCCTTAAACAAAGAGAAACTTGTTTCTGAATCTGGAGAGAAGCTGCTAGATAGTGATAGTGTTCAGAAAAAAGAGTCAAGTGGACAGTATGGAGAAAATGTTCAGAAAAAGGTTCAAGAACTCCAGAAATCCGGAGGCAGAAATGTAGGTGAGGAATACAGCAGGACTCTTTCGACAACTCAATATGGAGATAAACCTGATGCGTTTGCAGAGAAGGTGCTGCTGGAAGTTCAGTCTCAAAACAGTGAGCTGAGGTCCCAAAATGAGGCCTTTGGAAAGGCAATGACTGCTCTGCAGAATGACAGAGATCGGGTCCTAGAGGACTTGAAGGCACTTCGGGGCAAATACGCAGCTGAGCTCAAGACTGAAAAAGGGAGAGGAGATGAACTTGAAGCTGAGTTGGAGGGGTTTAAATTATACCTCATCAGTATCCTCAAAGAAAATCCTCTTCTGCATCGGGGTGTCTTTGATGCTGCAGATAAAGTTACACTTGCTCAGATTGCTGATGAAGTTGGAAGTCTCTGTAGGACTTTAGTCAGTCGGGACATGGAAGTGAGCAGGCTCTCAGCTGAGTGTGGGAATTATGTCCAGCAGATCGAAGCATTTTCCAAGGCTATGGCCAGTCTCCAGGATGACCGAGACAAATTGCTGCAGGAGCTCAGCAATCAGAAGGTAACTTCTGAAACCAGACAGGGCACAGCCCCATTTCCTATTGATTGCAACAGCATCAGTGAGAGAAAATACTGTCAAAGTGATTTGGATGTGCCTCAGAGCAATAGGGTAACACTTTGGTAAGTTTTAAATAGCCACATCACTTTGTAGTTTTATTCTTTGTGCAGGGAATGCTTTGAGACATTGTGGATTCTGAAGTTTAACTTTTTAGGTTGTGTGAGTGCTATGATAGCACTGTGTGACTAAAGAAGGTTTGTTTACAATTTTGAGGGTTAATTATCCTGTTAAATGGAGCAAATGGGGAAAAACAATATTCAGTAATCAAACTTCAGCCATAGAGTTTTCACTCCGATTCACTAATGGTGTTTTTTAAACATAGGCTAAGGAAGGAGCCAACCTTGCAGCTGTGGAAATATCAAAACTGAAGACCAAGGTTGATGATTTGGAGAAGGCACTACATCAGACAAAAGCCTTCCAGGCAGAAACTGAGAGAGAGATCACATCATACCAGAATGAGCTGGCTGGATTAAGGTATGAATTTTAAATTTAAATAGTACATGTGGTTCTTGTTTAGAACTCATCACTGGCTTCACAACCCAACATAAAACTGACACCCGTAACTAGCAGGAAGCAGGATAAGAATATTTGTAATGTGTGACATCAACGTCCACGGGGTTGTCTTTATGCACAGTTTTCTTTGTGTCTTTATGTCTCTTGGTTTATGTAAAATTTCAAGCAGTCTTACTTGAATGATTTCTGTTCTGTTGGTGACTTGGGTATTTGGAACTACAGTTAAAGAGTCTTGTTTCAATGCTTGATGTAGAATAGCAGTAATTCTGTTTGAATTTGAGACCATAGGGAGTATCCTGGTGCCTCACTGCATTTTGTGGTCCATAGTGCAATTTCTAGATCTCTAATTATAAAGTCTCCGTAAGGTAATATTTATTTTACATTAGAAACTTTTTGGGGAGAGGATGTAGATCAATAGGCCAACCCCGCATTTCTCTGTAAATGTGAGCAAATTATGAAATACTCGAACCTCATTTTAACTTGTAGACTTAACCAGTGAACAGCATAAATATATATACATATTACTCTTCAAAAATTACCATTATTTATTACAGAAATGACAGTAAGTGCAGCTTTATCCTTTTTGTTGATTTGTATGTAGTGCATAATTCTTTAACATACAATATTTTATATTCAGAATGGAAAAAACCCTCCTCCTCTCTGAGTCCGAGGCACTGAGAAATCAGTGTCAGATCACAGTTGCTGAGAAAGACCGACAGATTGCAGAGCTACAGAAGCTGCAACAAGACATGATTGTTAAGAAATCAGTCCCTGCAGGCAGCAATTATCCAGTCAAGGTAAAGAAATGGAAAACAGCAGGAATGTAGAATGGAATTTAGCAGTTTATTGTGTTGAATTTGCAGCCTCAAAAGAGAACTATGCAGCACAGGATAGTAATCTGGCAAGTGTTAGGTTAGGTTAGTTAAATGCAGAATATAACAGGAAGAAGGTAAAAAAAATTAAATGGATTTTTTTTCAGATTTATTATGGCTGTAACCTGTTTTTAAGGACATGGTTTTTAAGAGGATCAATAGGTACACTGACAACAAATTTCACAATTTGTATAGTTGAAGCAAAGAAAATTTAAAGATATAATAAAATTCATTCTTCAGAGTCCAAATCAGTGTCTAATTCCTGCAGATTAGAGCAGAACCTAAATGGGGGGAGAAAGGGGGGATTTCCTAATGGGAGTGTTCTTGCCCTTCCCCTGAAGCAGCTGGAATTGGCTTCTGCCAGGAACAAAATCCTGGATTTAGAAAGGCAGCAGCTGACACTCAGTCTGGTAATTGCTGTCTGCTTTTGTAAACTGTCATTAAAGCTTCGAGGAAAGTGGTTTTTTGAGTACTATTCTTATTTCCCTTTTCTGTGCCAAAGGAAGGAAGGAAGCAGTATTTCTTTTAATGTCATTAAAACCAACATTTTAGTTGGTCAGGTTTGAGTTTCATATGCTGTTCATTTTCTGTGATTAAAATCACAAATAAGAGCTATTGAACAGTAATATCTGTGGGTTATGGAGTATTTTATGGGGTAAAAATTTTTCTTTCAGGATTGTATGGGTAAAAAGACTCTATAAAGCATTAGAGATAAAGAAAGCCAAAGCTGTAAACTGGTGATAAGATCAGGTGTGCTTTTCTTTTCAAAATGGACTCTTGCAGCTTAAAATCCATATTTCCAAAATAGCTGTTCTGCAGGTGATGAATACAAGACATTCTTAGCTTGAAAATAATTTTTGAATAATAATAATTTTTGAAAGGTGTTTTATATTAATATGTTTCTATTTTACCACCTTTCTTTGTGCCTCACACGATTTGCAAATTAAAAATTAAGTTGTGTTGCCTTTTCATGGTATTTTTTTTTTGTTTCTTAACGCAAATATTTAGGTTGAAAACACTATGTATTAAAAAGACCCCATCTTCTACTTAAAGTCTCTTGCAAATGTGCTATTAAGTTGTGAGAAGGGAATTATATTGTGCAAAGGAAATTCTGTGTATTTAGTGTTGGACTTGTGTATTACTTAGAGAACTCCTGTACCATTTACCCTGAATATCCTAATACTTTTTAAGGCTTTGGAAACTTCTTCTCTTGCTGGAAGTGGAGATGCACCAGAGGAGATCAAACGTGTCTTGGCTGAGAAGAATCAGCTGCAGAATGAGCTGCAGCGCTGCCTCCAGGAGATCCACCAGAAGGACCTGCATTTCCAGCAGATTAATTCCAAGGTAATTTAGAACAGCAGCTGTGATCCTCAATAGGTCATGTCAATCTAGGCTGGGATCACACAGAAATATTGATATATTGGTGGTGTCTTGAATGACTGACAGTTAATTTTACTTTAAAGCTCTGATTCTTCCAAACAACCCGGTTGGCTCAGACTAAAAATTGCAAATTAAATATCAGTATTATCTTACTGTAAGTTTGTGCAATTTTGAAACAGCAGGTGTCTCAAATCTGTAGGAATTTCCTGGAGAAGCTAATTCCTAGTTTTTAGTTCTTTAAATGTGAATTCCTTGCAGGTTATGCAGTCAGCAGAGGAGAATGCTGTCTTGTCTGCCCAGCTGAAGACTCTTTCTCAGACTCTGAGGGATAACCAGCTTCATTACACTGATCTGCAGAATCGATATTTAAGACTGGAGAGGGAATATCAGTCCATGCAAGTGGCATCTTTCCAAGGCTCTGTTCAGGTAAACAAATATATGGAAAGACTTTTAGGTTTTTTTTTTCTTCTGTACTTATGTATTTCATGCCAAAAATTCACTTCTTGTTGTACTGATCTAGTCCTTTTGCTAGCCTTTTGTATGTGGTGAATATAACTGTCTTTATTGTTGTAAAGCTGGGTTAATTTGACTTTTCGTTTAAAGAAGCTGTCCATACATGATTTTTTTGTTTTGGACTATTTTTAATTGATCCACAGCTGGCAGAGGTAATTGGATGATCAATTATCAATGGATAAGGAAATTTAGTGGTAATTTCACGTCATTCATGAATAGTTTTGCAAGGCATTTGAGTAATATTTTCAGAAGTGAGATTTATATCACCACTTCAGGATTTTGGTACCCTTTGCCAACCCCTCATACACATCTATAAGGTTATTATTTGAGGGTTGGAACAAGATGATTTAACGTCCCCTCCAAGCCCATGCTTTATGATTTGATCATTATTCCTTTGTGAGATTTTAATTTTTAAAAAGCTTTCCTGTACTGCCTTGACTACTAATTATCAATCAGTTAATATAATACCCTAAAACAACATATGGATACTTACATTAATCAACCCTCAAGCTTCCATAAATGGGAATAAACCCAAACAAGGAGAACTGTAAAATAAAATAAATGAATAGCTGCAATATTTTGAAACTGTGCTCAGTGCTGTATTATTATGTGGATGTAGATGCATTTCTTTCCCCTCAGAATTATTCAGAGACTGCTCCAGTAACGGGTGTACCTGTATCCTTCAGGTCCCTCAACATTCCTCAACTTACTGTTAGAAAACAGGCCTGGAAAATTTCAGCTCTGGTAATGAAAAAAAAAATGGCACAAAGAATTATTTGTTTCACTGTTTTGTGGTGCTTAAGGCTTCTTTAATTGAAATATAGGCTTTTAGCAAGTAGAAAAATGGTAACTGGCTTTTTTCCCCGTCTCTCTTAATATTTTCTAGGATGAAACTAGAGCAGAAGTTCCCCCTGGAGCGCCACGGGAAAGATCTGGGATTATTGTTGAGATAGACAATATGGAGCTAAATGAGCTCAGGAAAAGGTCAGGACTCAGAGCATGTATTAGCAGTATTGTTTTCCTTACAGCTGTGTTGTGAGTGTGAAAGTAATGCTTTTGTATCCCTCTAAGGCATTTATGTGGAGAAAGGAAAGAAGTGGATTTACAGTGGATTAAATAAATAATAAGTCATATTTTTGAATTGTTACCATCTGTGGTTTGTTTTTGTACCTTATTTCATTTCAACATAAAGCTAAAGCATCTTATCATAATGAAGTCTGTCACAAAAAGGAAGATTTCTTAATAAAAAAACAGCAAAAAAGTAATGCATTAAGTACATAAAATACTGATTTCAGGTTACATTTTGTCCTAGGCTTGCAGAGACTGAGCAGCAATATGAGTCTGTGCAACAGAGTCTGTCCCAGCTGACAGAAACACTGGCAGAGGAGAAGAGGAGGAGAGAAGCTGCAGAAGAGGCTCTTGGACTCTCTGAAGAGACAAGTAACAGGTAAAATACCATGTCAGATTATTTGTTTGCCTTTTATTTTTAGTGAGAGGTTAGTGATAGGTTTTCCTGTGGATGTTGGATTTGTGAGCAAATAGATAATAGCACCTGCTTTTGAGTCCACAGTGCCTGAAGCAATGGAAATCTATGTATAAATGTATAAAAAAGCTAAGTTTAACTCTGGATCGAGAAAGTGTTACAAGCTTTGGATTTTTTTCCTTTATTTAATTACTTCTGGGCTCAATGGTCAGTGGTATTTCTTTTTTTCCAAGTTAGAAAAAAAACCCCACATATACAGCTTTAGCAGAGCTACTGGTTAGATTTAAAATATCATTATCCATCTGCCTACATAAAGTGTCCCTCACAACCATCATCTGAAAATCACTGTTCAGTCAGGTAGTAATTGTGGTGTTTATTCTGAATAAATGAAACATCTTAAACGTAGATTGTAAATAGAGACTGAAAAAGACCTGGCAACATAAAGTGAGTCTGACTGCTCTGTGTGGAGACCTTCCCTTAGTAATGTAAGAATGCAAAATAATGTTTTTGTGTGAATTTAGCACTCAAGAGGAGATAATTCGGTACTCCCATGTCTCCCTGTAATTTTTCTGTAGGTTTGAAGTGAGCAGTTACAGGTCTGTACCCACTGAATACACTATCCAGATGGAAACTGAGGAGGAGAGGGAAGCCTTAATCATCAATCCCAGTGAACATGTTGTTGTGAGAAAGGTAAGGAGATGAAAGCTTTTAAAAGCCGTGGCTTACCAACTACTTAAAAAGGATGTGCATGTTGTATCCTGCTGGTTGCAGACTGGATTGAAATGACACAGCTCATGATCCCCTTCATGCTACTGCTTTCTTTTTTCTGTCTTCCTGTTCTTATACCTTGATTTCAACTGTCATTCATTCTTGGAGTGCAGATTTCTCTCCTGAGTGACTGGAAATCACTGATTTTGAGTTGTCCTCTTTATGTGTTAGCAGTGGCACAAGGCAGCTACTTGTCTAATGTGCCTTGGCTCTGAGAAGCTGACTCTCAAGTATTCTCTGTGTTTGGTATCAACGGGCTGAGCAGCCCAACATTCAAAGCAGCAAACTACTTCTGAAACTCCATTGAACTGAAAAAACATCTGTAATTTCTTTCTCTTTGGGCTGTGAGTCAAATACAAGCAGCTTCATAAACTGTCATAAGACATACTGTCTGTGTCAAAATTAAAATGGGAGTAATCATATTTGTACTACACATGTCCATTAAATAAAATGTGCATTGCATTTAATTATATGCATACATAAAATGCAATATGCATCTCTACTATGTCTGTGTAACTGCATAATACACAAATACCTGGTATTCATTCCTTTCCCCTTTTAATAATGCTGGGTTTTTGACCTTTAAAAAATTTATGTTTTTCTAGTCTGTGCTGTGGCATCAGTTGCTGTGTCAGAGGTTTATAGTGCCTCAGAAATCCAAGCTGCAATGGAGCTTCTTATTAATATTCATGATTATTGATTATGGAATTTTTTGTTTCCCACCCAGATGAAAGGAGGAGCCCTTTCCCTCCGGAGGTGGCTCCGAGGGCGAAGCCTTTACTGTTCCAAGCTGCTGACTTCCCGAGGAAAATCCCGCTATTTATTCCTCACTTACCTGGTCACTCTCCACCTTGTTGTTTTCCTGTGCCTCACTGGTGTCCTCTGAATACTGCATTTCCTGGGTGGATTATTTTGGTGTGCCAATTTAGGATAATAGACTCCTCACATGCTGCTGTTACTCTATGCACTGGACACTGTCGTAAATATTCCTGTGACACTACATGAATCTTGAGCTTCTCCAATGAAATTTGTCTTTATCACACTTTGCTCCAAAGTTGGCTTGAATGGCTCTTTCACAGTGGAATATTATATTTGCTAAGGAGCAAATATTCCCCTCTGCCCTCTAAAGAAACTGCTGCATACCAGTTATTTAATATTGTTTGTGAGTACATAATGATTGGTTACTACTGAATGGGTTGTAAATGATATCTTTTCTATACAAATTTTATTTTAAGAGTCAAACTATAAATTTCAAAGGAATATCAAACTATTACTGTATATTGGCTTCTTGATTATGGCAAGAAGTTTTATAGAGTGCAATAAAGGAAGAACTACTGAATTTTTGATTTTTTCTTTGGTTGCTTGGTTTTTTTTTTTTTGGCTGAAAATAAAAGAATTAAGATGGTTGTTCTTTGCCATTCAGTTTGTGCTCTGTTCTGTGTGTGGTAATGAGGTAAGCTGATGATTAAAGATCCAGTAAAGATTCAGAATTGAGATGACATAAAGAAATGTCTTCAACTTCTTATATTCTTTTTTGGGTTTTTTTTCTATAACTTGTGGGGAGTTTGGTAATTTTTTCATTTACGTGCACTTCTGGTCTTGGTGGGGTTTAGTCACTGCCTGTCTTTATGCAAAATGTTCCTCAGCTGCAGAACACATGAAATTCAAGCTTATAAAGGCACAACATTACATATTTTACATGTTTGAGCTTCAAGGTACAAATCAGTAAAGGATAAGTTTTCAACTGAGAATCTTGTGGGAAAAGAAAAACCACTGTAGGTAAATCCTGTAAATATTCTTCTTTTGATGGTCTTTAATATTTCTTAGTCTAGTAATAAAGTCTGATTTTTTTTTTTTTTTATATAAATCCAGCCTATTCCAGTGTAATTGTTTTTGTTGGTTTTGTTTTTATTTTGTATAACAGTAATGACTCACCTCCTTTGAATGGGTGATTCAGTCTCTGTTTTCAGCCCTCATGCTAAGATAACATGAGGATTGTACATGCTGATTTTTCCCTTTCCAGACTGAAGATAGGTGTTAGCAGAAGGATAATAAGCTATTCTTAGCTAATTATGTTATAATGAAGGAGAATACTTTTCAATGGCAACACTGGATCTACATTCCTTCCAGTTTTACATTGTGTGAGGGATTTTTGTCTTGAGGGGAGAAAACAACCCTCTGTCCTGAGGCAGAGCAAGTTAGCAAGTGGGAAAGGATCCAGAGGTAATCGAAATTTTGTCCTAATTTATCCAGGCCTTTTTGCTGTCATTGACAAGCACAAACTGAAAAAAACCCAAGTTTCCACAAGTGGCTTGACATGTGTAGATATTCCGTGAACTCCATTCCAGAGGCTGATATAAATATAATGGGAAGTGAGATCATGTCATTTATGAAGCAGCTTTTGCAAATCATCACCATTTCCCGGGTGAGTATTGCCCTGAGTGTTTTCGTGTTACATTTCATGATTTAAATGCTTTGCTTTGCTTGGTCTGAAATCTTTGAGGGATTTACATGCTGGTTCCTGGACTTGGATGCCTTTTACCTGAGGGTCTGCTGGTGAAGGGTAATCCAGACCTGAGTGAAACTAAATGAGGAAGAACAGGATTCTGTGTGAACATGAGAAACCAAAAAGGAGGCTCTCTGTTAATTGTATTTAATTTTGCACTTGGGAATTAGACAAGTAAAAACAAACTAAAAATTAAAATCAAGCAACTTTAAGAACTGCTTTAAAATTCTCTACTCTTAAATTCCAGTGTCTCTGGTTTACATTGTTGGAATCAGAGTCTGCACGAGTTCTGTAATGTTGGATACTGCTGGTAAATAGTTGGTTTATTGCACTCTCAAGCCTTTTCCTAAGGGTTTTAGAAGAAAATAACAATTCACAGTGACTTTCATTCATGTTCAAAGATACCAGGCACCAGAACTATTAAAGCTGGTTGCAAATGCATGTGATAAAATCCTATTTTTGCACTGTCGGGGACAAGAAGTTTGCTGGACAACTGCTGTTTTTCATTCCTTTCTGATTTCTGAAGTGCCCTTCCTTACTGAGTAAAGTTGCCAAAGAAGGAAAAGTAAAGTATTTCCCTCTTCTCAAATGCCTAAAGAGGCAATTGTCCAATTCTAAAAATAACCATTGTATCCAAAATACATCTTGGTGAACTCCAGGCCCTTTCTTAGTGGGAATTTTGCCATGAATTTCAGGGAGATCAGCACTTTGATGTGATGGCCAACTCCTGAAGTTGAGATGTTCCTGGGTGGTTGTGCCAGCTGCCTCTTGTTCTTTTTCCCAGAATAACCACTTCCATGAGGTATTTACCACTTACAAACGTGAAGTAGGGCCTGGAGTAAGCACTCTGCATTACAGAGTGGCTGTCACTGAAAACACACAGTAAATGCTTCCCTGAAACTTTTGCTAGGGGTTATTTTTAGTTGTTCGTTTGAGATTGATGGTGACCCTCTAAGATGAGGGAAATTTCAAGAAGCCATGAGGGAACAACTGTGGTCTTTGAAGTAATGAATGTTTGGTGATTCTTATTTACCATGAACTACCAACATTAGAGCTGGTATGTGTGTATGATTAATTAATTTTAAACAAATGAACTTTCTAGAAGATCATTCAGGCTTGAAAGAGATAGGGTTTATGCTGAAGTCCAAGTAGAGCTGACTGTGGGTCCTCTTGCAGAGCTTGTCCATGGTCATGAGGCCAATTAACAGAATATCACAGGATCCTTGAGGCTGCAGCAGGAGACTTCCCCTTTGAAAACAAAGACCTGATTAATTTGCTTTCGTAAAACCCTTTCAAGTGGAAATTTGTGTGGATACTTCACATGCTTTGTTACATCAGAGCTTTAGCATTGACTTTGCTATTTAGGTTTATTCTTTCCCAAAATTACTCTTCCTACAGCAGTTTGCTCTCCAAATGATGAGGAGTTCCTTCTGTCCTGTTCCATCCCATCTGAGGAGTGTGTCGCTCCCTCCAAATGGGTGCTTTGCAACCAACATCGTGAGGCACTGTGTGATGGTGATGAAACTGCTGCCCTTGTATGTGTCAGTGGTGCTGGGCATTGCAAAGTTGGGTTTGCAGGAGATGATGCCTCAAGAGCTTTGTTTCCATGCATCATTGGACATCCTGGACATCAGGTCAGTTGGCACCAAAATCAAAGTTTGGTTTGGGTGGTTGTGTTTTGGGGAAAAAAAACCCAAATCAGCTTGTGAAATTAATTAGTACCTTCTGTATCAGTAGAAATTAAAGACTTCAGCAGAGCATTGCTAACATGAGAAACCAAATGAATAATACTGATAAGTTCCTTTTTGTTTCATTAAGCAACATATGGCCCAATAAACTTCCGAAGAAGGTCTCCAGCACATCACTTTATAAACTCAGCTAGGACTGGAAAGGATAAAGGTGGCTTTTCTTGACCTTGGAAAGGGTCTTTCTGCTTAATTAGATTTCTAAAAGCTTCTATTTTCAAATAGAAGATGCAGACTTTTGTTTATTCATATCTGAGCCAGATTTTGATTTCCTGGACTGTCAAAACCTTCCCTGAAGTTCTGTGTCATGGAAAATATTTTACCTCATATGTTGTGATATTATTTGGGGCAATTATGATACACTTTATAATGCAAAAGTGAAAAACCTAGTAACACTATTATTTAATAAGTGAGGGGGTTTTTAAAAGAAAATCTGTCTCTTTTATATAAGTTAATACTTTTTTTCCCCAAAAAATGTACATTTTTAAAAAAAAAAAATCACTTCCAACAAGGGGAAATCTCACTCTTTCAAGGCCATAGTGGAACTGCTTAGACAGAAAGAGTAACCAAATAAGTAAATCTAGAGAGATTATACCTTTTCCACCTATAATTCCTTCTCTTTATTCCATTGTGCAATGACAAAGGAACCACCCCTGATGGAGAATCTTGAGTCCCACCTTGGCTGGACTCCTGTGCCATATTCATGAACCCAAACTGGTAAGTGCAGAGTGTTCCAGATAACAAACCAAAGTCGATGCAGGACCAGTGGGAGTTCCTCAGTTCATATCTGGAAATAAACTGCCCTCCTACTCCACTAGGTGGAAGCACAATATTTGGATTTCAGTCTTGCACTGCTTGCTGTAAGGACACCTTCCTGTCTACCTTGTACATCCCATTATGTTTTTCTCCCTGATAATTTTCCTGCTGTCTGTGTTCAGCAAAACATTATATTTTCCTGTTGAAAAAAAATAAAAATTGGAGGTAATTATTTTTTGTTCCCTCATCTGCATCTGGAAATTGTCCTGTGGACAACACATACTGGTTTGTGTTCCTTCTCTAGGTAATGCTGGATACAAGAGCAGACTATCTAAAACGTAATTAGGAAAAGGAGTTGGAGGAGGTTAAAAAGGTAACGTGCTTTACTGTAGCGTGTACACATGGATGGATGGATTGGTTTTAGGGTGTAATGTGAAGGATGTTTCAGGCAGTGCTATAATTCAAATAATGGTCAGGTACTATATGGGCTCTTGTAGTTTTAGCTTTTCTTCTCTCTGATTTAAATTACTTGTGGAAGTGGGTCCTTAAACTTCCTTTCTTCTGGTAGGGAAGAGACAAGAAACAGAGTTGATGACTGTTGTGGTTATTGCAAATAAGGGGAAAAGTGTATTTTTGGTTATATACAGGCTTCTGTGATTGAATCATGTATCTCAGGCCCCCCTGCAGTTCTGTAACAAACACACAGACTGCTGTGGCTGAGACAGGTTCTGAAATAAAATTCCTACAGTTTTGATACAAAGGGAATATCTTTTGTATATGCATATATATATATCTATATATTTCCCCCCCGAGCTTTCTAAACCAGTTGCATGATTTTGATCCAATCCACAGATTTATTTTTAATGCTTGGAAATCATACTACTAAAAGCATCTTGATGCAGAAGAGACAAGGGAATTATTGGGTAATGTGCCAAAAATGGGACAAAGGCACAATAGTGCAGTGCCCAACCACCCACAGGGTACAGAAGGAGGAGGGTCGCCAAAGGAGACGGCTGAGTGTGTGGGGAAAGTGGGAGCAGGGATGCTGCAGGATGTGGGAGTAGAGGGGGGAGCACATTCCTCTTCTCCTGTGCTTCAATTCACAATATTCAAATTGGGCCTGCTCTGTTTTCCGCTGGATAATAATACAGGGCACTGTCCATCCCTGTTAATTTGTTCCCAGGAACTGACCTGGCAACATGTGGGAGGGATGGAGCATTTTCTGGCTTTGGTGACAACATAAATGTTTAATATAAGTGTTGGGGTAATTTGGGATAGCTCTTCCTCAGTAATTTGTCTTTGCTGCTCATGATTTTTGTATTTTTATATTTTTAAACTTTTGCATAATTACTTGCTGGTTTATTCAACTTTTCCCTGCATTTCTATTCTAAACCTTCAAATGGAAGATGGCCTAGCATCCCAAGCTCCAGTTCTGGAAACATCTCATTATTCTTTTTTTTTTGGGGGGATTGATATGGAATTGAAATTTCTTTTTAGGGTTAATTTCCCCCCCTCCCCCCTAATGACTAATTCCANTTATTATAGTAAAGTGTCCTCTTTTTTTCTTCCCAAATATTTTTTCATAAAAGCATCTATTTCTGAACTATCACTACTTTTCATGTAGGCATCCTGCAGGCATGATACATTATTTAATATATTTAATATATTACTAAAAATATATTAAAAGTCCATTATCAGGCTGTATTTGAAAAGCTTTCTTTGTAGTTCTGCGGGTAGAAGAAACCAATTTCAGACACTTTTCTAAAGCAGTTTTTCACTCCTAGATTTGACACCATTCTTCCTACAGCAAACTCTGACTGTGCTGAAGGAACATCCCACCCTTTTGACTGAGATGCCCTGGAATCTGAAGGCCAACCATGGAAAAAATAACTCAGGTAATTGTCTGAACCCTGTGCCACAGATCATTCCTGCATGGAAGCAGCTAAAAAAAAATAAATAGTCCTGGGTGTTCAATTTTCTTCTTAATCTGGGAGCTAATCCCTTAAGGTCAGTGTGGATTGGCAAAATGGGTAAGCCATGATGAGAGAGCAAGAGTCACTGCTGCTTTTGCATTATCAAGGTCCTAAAACATTTTGCACTTGCAAATAAGTCACTCTTAAAAGCTTTTTTTTTTTTTGGTGTTCACAAGGCTGTGCTCAGTTCTGGATGTAGGAAAGTGAGGCCAAGAGGATACTGATGCTGAGTTTTGGGGTGTAGATTATAACATAGGATTAATGTGATTTTTTTTTTATTGGAGTTGGTGTGTCATTGATGTATTTAAAAGCGAGGTTTGAAAGTGCTGGTTGTGAACCAGCTGAACCTTCAATGTGAGTTTTGGATCAATGGCACATTTCAGGTGCCCACCTCTGGCTACCAAGGGTGTTCAACTTGTAGCCCAACTCCTCAGCTCCTGCTTTCTACCTTCAATACTGTCCCTTCATCAGCATTTCTGCATCAGACAAAATGCTACTTATCATACCAGAATTGTGGGTTTTGAAAGATTAAAATAAAGCACATGACTTTGTGGAACTTCCAAGTGGAGCACCTCTTCAGGGATCAGGGGAAAAGTGTTCCAAAACTGGAATGTTTGTTTTGTCTTGGGAA
This sequence comes from Pachyramphus minor, assembly GCA_013397135.1. NCBI lineage: Eukaryota > Metazoa > Chordata > Aves > Passeriformes > Tyrannidae > Pachyramphus > Pachyramphus minor. Next base: position 54,833 of record VYXB01010416.1, read on the forward strand.
AATGAGTTGTCTGAAACATTAAATGATGCTTTGCTAAGTACTCCTGCTTGTGACATACCTAGTCTGATTTAGCCAACTTTAATCAGAACAAAAAGCAGACATCTGAAGTTATATGTATTTTGGAGCAACTTTATGGCCAAAAGTCCATGCTACAAGTTTACCCAATGATAGAAAGAGAAGTAAATGTGATTTAAATACAGATATAAGTATAGAATCACCTGGGAAAATGGGATGTGACTCTGCACTTCCCTTTGTTCCAACTTTTGGCATCTATTTAATAGGAAGATTATGAATCAATTTCGCAACAGTGTAAATAAATTAATTAAGTAGTGAGTTTNGTGCAGTGCCCAACCACCCACAGGGTACAGAAGGAGGAGGGTCGCCAAAGGAGACGGCTGAGTGTGTGGGGAAAGTGGGAGCAGGGATGCTGCAGGATGTGGGAGTAGAGGGGGGAGCACATTCCTCTTCTCCTGTGCTTCAATTCACAATATTCAAATTGGGCCTGCTCTGTTTTCCGCTGGATAATAATACAGGGCACTGTCCATCCCTGTTAATTTGTTCCCAGGAACTGACCTGGCAACATGTGGGAGGGATGGAGCATTTTCTGGCTTTGGTGGCAACATAAATGTTTAATATAAGTGTTGGGGTAATTTGGGATAGCTCTTCCTCAGTAATTTGTCTTTGCTGCTCATGATTTTTGTATTTTTATATTTTTAAACTTTTGCATAATTACTTGCTGGTTTATTCAACTTTTCCCTGCATTTCTATTCTAAACCTTCAAATGGAAGATGGCCTAGCATCCCAAGCTCCAGTTCTGGAAACATCTCATTATTCTTTTTTTTTTGGGGGGATTGATATGGAATTGAAATTTCTTTTTAGGGTTAATTTCCCCCCCTCCCCCCTAATGACTAATTCCAGCTCTGGACAGCTGTTGACATTGCTTCACGAAAGAGGATTTTTTTTCCATTTAAGTTCATTTTGGAGCATAATAACACTTTTTTTTTATGAGATATTCTTCAAACTCTGGACAGCTGTTGACATTGCTTCACAAAAGAGGATTTTTTTTCCATTTAAGTTCATTTTGGAGCATAATAACACTTTTTTTTTATGAGATATTCTTCAAATAAACTTACTCAGAAAACTCTCCTGATGTTTTGTGCTCAGAAATAATCCCATTGGGTGAGGCAAAGCTGAGGTAAAAAAAAGAATAAAATCCCAGCACAGTGGTTTCAATTCTAAAATAGAGGTGAATTTGGCAGATTTGCACTCTCATGCTTTCTGTCTATTTTAATGTCTGTAAAAATACTAATAAAATAAAAGAGATAAATAACNTGAACCCTGTGCCACAGATCATTCCTGCATGGAAGCAGCTAAAAAAAAAATAAATAGTCCTGGGTGTTCAATTTTCTTCTTAATCTGGGAGCTAATCCCTTAAGGTCAGTGTGGATTGGCAAAATGGGTAAGCCATGATGAGAGAGCAAGAGTCACTGCTGCTTTTGCATTATCAAGGTCCTAAAACATTTTGCACTTGCAAATAAGTCACTCTTAAAAGCTTTTTTTTTTTTTGGTGTTCACAAGGCTGTGCTCAGTTCTGGATGTAGGAAAGTGAGGCCAAGAGGATAATGATGCTGAGTTTTGGGGTGTAGATTATAACATAGGATTAATGTGATTTTTTTTTTATTGGAGTTGGTGTGTCATTGATGTATTTAAAAGCGAGGTTTGAAAGTGCTGGTTGTGAACCAGCTGAACCTTCAATGTGAGTTTTGGATCAATGGCACATTTCAGGTGCCCACCTCTGGCTACCAAGGGTGTTCAACTTGTAGCCCAACTCCTCAGCTCCTGCTTTCTACCTTCAATACTGTCCCTTCATCAGCATTTCTGCATCAGACAAAATGCTACTTATCATACCAGAATTGTGGGTTTTGAAAGATTAAAATAAAGCACATGACTTTGTGGAACTTCCAAGTGGAGCACCTCTTCAGGGATCAGGGGAAAAGTGTTCCAAAACTGGAATGTTTGTTTTGTCTTGGGAAAATGAGTTGTCTGAAACATTAAATGATGCTTTGCTAAGTACTCCTGCTTGTGACATACCTAGTCTGATTTAGCCAACTTTAATCAGAACAAAAAGCAGACATCTGAAGTTATATGTATTTTGGAGCAACTTTATGGCCAAAAGTCCATGCTACAAGTTTACCCAATGATAGAAAGAGAAGTAAATGTGATTTAAATACAGATATAAGTATAGAATCACCTGGGAAAATGGGATGTGACTCTGCACTTCCCTTTGTTCCAACTTTTGGCATCTATTTAATAGGAAGATTATGAATCAATTTTGCAACAGTGTAAATAAATTAATTAAGTAGTGAGTTTGACAGAATGAATTACGGGGAAAGAATACAACTGGGAGATAACAAACTACACCAGACCATAAGAACAGTGTACTTTTTAACAACCAGGAGGTGTGGCTCATACAGTAGACCTGTCCAGGACTGCTCCTCTGTCATTATACTGTAATGATAAATCTTGCTCTCAAGATTGTTTAAAGCCTTCTTGTTTATTACTGATTGCATTAAATTCATCACCGTAATTATGAAATATTGTTAATTCATGTAGCCTTTAATTGCAAACATAGTTTCCATTAAAGGTTGACTTCACTGGCAAAGGTATTAGCTTCTGAAATCCAAAATTTGAGTTAACCCCCTCACATCAGAAGCTCTGATGGTAATGGTTGAGTCCCCATCCCTGCAGGGATTTAAAAGCCAATTTAGATGTGGCACTTGAGGACATGGTTTAGTGGTGACCTTGTCAGTGTTGGGTTTAGAGTTGGACTCAATGATCTTAGAGGAATGGTTGATTATTCCTTGAGATGGGAATAGACGGATTATTCCTCATGGCTTCTACCAGCTGTGTCTTCTGTGCATTTTTTTATGTGTGTGTATAGATATAAAGATATGAAACCCTCTAGATTTCTCCACTGTGCAGTCCTGCCATCAGTGCAAGAAAATTATCCCAGGGATGTCATCTTCAATTAATGTTGTCAGTAAAAATCTGACCTGGGTTAATGGAAAGATATCCACTGATTTTGGTGATTTTTCCCTTTAAATGAAATCTGAAAGAAAACATAACATGCTGCTCACAGAAGAGCTCTGGTTCAGGAGAGGACTCAGGAGTAGTAACTGTCAGTATTAATTTAAAAAGAAATAAAATCCACCATCTCTTCAGATCCTGTTAAGTGTAGATCTGAAAGTTTTTTCTACTCTTCATTCCAGATTCTGTTTGAAACATTCAATGTGCCAGCCATGTGTGAAGCAATTCAGGCAGTGCTGTCTCTGCCTTGGGAACAATGACTGGTGAGTCTTCCTGAGGGTTGGATTTTCCACCTATCCTTCTCTTGAAGTCTTGAGTCTTCATATATTTTGAAAAAAAAAGTTAAAATTCCATCTGCCTTTGTAGCCTGATGCCATGATAAAATTTTGTAAACAAAGATGGACAGCTTACAGTAATTGTGACTGTTATAAATACTTGGTTTATGTTTTAAATTCAATTATTTGTATATCAGAAATGCCTTGTTCATTTTGAGTGGAAAATGTGTTTCATTTCATACCCAAGAATAGCATGGCTGTACACAGTTATTGTTATATTTTCCTAGTGGTGTGTTTTACTTGAATGACAGATTCACATTTTTATTAAAAAATAGATTTTTTTTTTTTTTTTTTTTTTTATTTTTTGGAATGGTCTTCTTTTTTTAAAAGAAATTTTTTTTTTTTTTTTTTTTTTTTTTTTTTTTTTACAGTTTGGACATGGCTTCATGTCTGTAAAGTACTGGAGCTTGTCTTAAAAATGGGCTTGGGAAAATCTATGTCCTGGCTGCCACACTGTGTGTTGATTAAAAACTTCTTGGCTGCCTTGCAGCAGAACAGGAGATGGTGAGAGACATCAAGGGAAAGCTTTGTTATGTGACATTGGATTTTGAAAATGAAACAGCAACTGCTGCCTCCTCCTCCTGTCTTGAAAAGAGCCATGATGGACAAGTTCTCATTATTGGGAAAGAAAGTTTCAGAAACTCCCAGGCATCCTTTGTAGGTGGGACAGGACTTTTCTTTCTAGCGATTTGGCAGACAATGGAAAGGACAACTTTTAGCAAGTATAGACAACCTTCAGCTGTAGGAACTGAGTTATTTATTCTCAAATGTAGTCACTTCCTTAGAAGCTATGGATGCTGCTGCTGCTGGGCAAAAAGATGCTTCAGTTGAGAAATTCCTGAATCCCAAGAGAGTTTCAATCTCTTATAAACAGAGTATAGCATGTAAAATGACAAGATCATGCTTTGTATCTTGAATGACTGATCCAGAACTGCACAGTTCTCCTTATGTGGTTTTTTTACCCAGATAATGCTTCATCTTATCATTTTAGTCTAATTATCTGTGATTTAATAATTCAACATCAAATCATACACTATTTTCCACTAGTTTTATCCGTAGTGTTACAGTTCCCATTCTATCCAGTGGATGACTGACACTCCATGTGAGTAACTCCTGCTGCCCCTCACAAATTTCCCACTTAAATTCCCCTCTGGAGGACTGAGCAAAATGGCTGCAGGCAGTTTGGCACCATTTCCATGGAGCTAAATGCTGAAGTCAGCTACACTGGTGTGCAGAAATGAAGCTATTTAAGCATTAATGTAGCTCCAAGTTGTGTGTTTGAGCCTCAGCAGGAGACATTCTCTTTAGCAGACAGAGGGATTTGGCTGCCAGAAGTGTGTCAGGGATCAGGACTTGTGCTCAGTGATGGTCACTATCAGGAATGTAGCCGTGGAAATCAGGATTTTGTGGATCACAGATCTCTGTCAAAATGTGTGTGTTAAACTAGTTTAAAAGTCTAGTGCTTAAAGCTCAAACTGTATTCCCAGGATTCTGTCTGGTCAGCTCCTTTTCTTTGGCAAAAAATAGTGCAATATGTAAACTTCCCAGGACTGGCATTTAGATTAAACCAGTACCTCACTGAAATGCCAAGTGTGTTTCTATTTCTAGCTGACAGTATCTTTACTTCCCTGATGCAGCAAGCAGCTCCCTATAAACATCTTCACAATTCCAATCCTCTTAAATACTTTTATAAAACTTTATAAGGTCTTGATGCTTCTGAACCTAACCAGACCCAGAGGCTCAGATGGTCCTTATCAGATGTTGCCCTGCCTTTTGCCACCCCACTGTTATCTCTTTTCTTAAAGTTTTCTTAAAGTTTTTATGAATAGGAACCAGTTTATAGGTTTGGGATTTTTTTTTTTTTTTTTGTACAGCACCTTTTACAGTCAGGTTGTACTAGGTGTTAAAGACTAGATACATATGGTGTCCTTCCCTAGTGTGTGAGGTTTATTTCAGACTGCTGCTCCTTTCAGACTGTTCAAGAAGGTGTCTCATATGTAATTTAAAATTTTCCAAGTTTTTCTGAACTTCTCAGTTGCTTCTTTTTAATTTGGTAATAACCTTCCATTAAAATTCTCAAAATTGCTTTCCTGGGAATGTGTTAAATAATGTGTAACTTCAAAGTAACCCCTTCTCCTGTTTAAAATTAATACAAGAAAAATTGTCACCATCATGGAATTTACTAAACCCACAGAATATTTGACATCTAGCTTTTAAATGGTAATGCTGTCTTGTAAATGATTTCTGAGACTTTACTCTCCTGCAATTAAATTCTGCATTTCCCATCAGCAATGTTTTCCTGTTAAATGATATGATATTTGTGTGAGACACTTGTTATCAGTTATGTCACAGTTCTTGATGTTCACTTTTAAAATACAGGCAGCATTTTAAAGATTTCTTTTGGGGGCTTTTCCCTCTGTTTTTGCTTCAAAGTTAAATGTTATATCTGTGGTGAAATAGTATTTTCTTGGAATTAGTGAGCTCCGTATTAGGGCTTGGCTGATGTTCCAAGAAACTAAATAGAATAAAATCTGTTTTAAAAACGCAGCACCATTTTGGAGACAGAAGATGGAAATGGAAAATCCCAAAACTAATCATTAATCTCTGATTAAAGTGTTTGTTGGTCATTTTAATTGGGGATTATGTGCTTCAAAAAAGAAATGACATCTGCTTTACCCCAAGCATGCAGAATAGGGAAAGAAGAGAAAAAAATATTGAGTGATGAAAGCAAATCACCTTTGTGGAAAGCTTCTTGACATTACTGGGGACACCATAGTTGGGATGAACTTGACCCCTTTTTCTATCTGGCAAACTTTTAATGAACGAGGAAAAGGACCTGGTGATCTTTTACTGCAGAGGTTAATAACACACGATACTGATGAGCATTGTCTGTCAGAAGTGAAGCCTGCAGATCTCATTACCTGGGCCTCCTGGTTGTGCATTCACATCGCACAAGAGGAGTGGAAAAAACACTTGACACATTTAAAGGTTATAGTGGACAACGTTTACATTTCTGATTCTATCCCCAGTGCATTTTCTTCTTATTAGAAGTATAAAAGACCACTGAGGGTCATCCAGGTTGTCTTCCATCCCACTGCTGGTTGAGACATGTCTGACTGCAGTGAATGTCAAGGTGAGGGCAAAATTTGGGGCCCAATTAATTAACTAGCAATTGCTGTAATTCCATCTGTTTTGCTTGCATCAACTTTAGGTAAAACTCCTGATTTCTGTTGTAAATCTTCATCTAGCAACTGTGGGGAGATGTGCTGAGTTGTGTCTAAAGTGTGACAGCAGGGCCGAGTCTTTGTCGCATCAGGGTTGGGCCAAAGCATGGAATAGTGAAAACCATCCAAAATACACATCACTCTGTGCTGTTTTAACAGGGCATTTCAAAAAACAGCAGTCCTGAGAGAAAGAAGCCAAGAATAGTAATGTAGTGACAGCAAGCAGTGAGAGTTGCAAGGTCTGACGTGAATTAAATGTGCGAAGGCGGAAGCTGAGCCCAACAACAACCTGATATGGAGGAGAATGAGATTAAAGGGTTGAAATATCTCCTGTTTAAGGTTTGCCTCAGGCAAGAGCGAGTTTGTAGGTGTAATATGTTGTTGAATTTTAATATGGAAATGTCTCCTGGCATGTATTTCAAACCACCTAGAAATAGTGATATTGATCTAACCTTCAATTAATGGGAGAGGTCCTCTGTGAAAATCGGGTCAGGGTTTGAATGGCAAATAGCTTTAATATTCTGAGCAGAGTGGATCATTTACACAGCTCAGTAAGAGACTATAAATCACCAGGACTTTGGCGCCTTTTTTTTTATTGTTATCATTTTAATGCAGGCTTGCTTTCCCTGGAGCAAAGGACCAGGAGTGTGGTGGATCATTAAAAAAATCACGGAGGTGATGTCAGTAGGTACAGACAACAAATAATACGGTTGTGCAAAATGGAGGTATTTGAAATCCATTCCTGTTCTCTGTTGCCATGTTTTTCAGAAATCTACTCTCTTTTGGGCCATGGGATGAGATGAACACTCCCCTCCTTTAGCCTTTACACAAGCCAGGGGTATCTTTCCACTTTCAGTTTGCACAGAACATCCATTCTTGAAGGCCATTCTTTATAGCAGTCTTTTTCCATCTAGACTGTTGGCAAATAACCTTTATTAGCCATGAATTAATACAGAGTTTAACTGAAGTTGATGCTGATACTGAGCAGTGTTCTATAGACCTGTTCATGATGCAGGTGTGCATTTTGCAGGTTTACTCTCATTATTGATTTCCTATCTGGCCCAGAGGAAATTAGGTTCTTACAGGGCTTCAAAGCCTCTAATTAAACCAGAGAAGAATTTCATCCAGTCCTGGCCTCCACTGGTCTGTGCAATGCCCAAGCTGAGAGATCACCTTGACCAAGTGGACCCTCTGATTTAATAATACCATTCATAGAGCTTATGCCTTCAGAACTGACCCTCCCTGGCAGTTTGACCTTGTAAGCGTCACTTTTATTTAGTTCAATAGAATAAAAAGAAAAGAAAAAAGTGAAGAATGGCTCCAGTCTGCCTAAACTTGCCTGGTTTGTGCTACTCAAGTCCCAGATGACAATCCTATCTGCCATCTTTCTGCTGCTATAGTCTTGGCTCTGTTTCTGGATTTACCTATTTCCCTGCTCAAAGGTGAAGAAGGATGAATTGGGTAGAGCTTTGTCATACTTTTTAGGTGAAAAATCATTAATTTAGTGCTATGTTCTGGGTTTGGATTTATTTTACTTTTGGTAAGGTTTTTCTTGTGCAACAAAATATCTAAAATCCTCTTCTGATCTCTTATATATCTCTTATTTTCCAAAGGGGATGTATGGTGGTTGTCTGGAGAAAATACTACTAATCTGAACCTTTTTCTATGGCCATTCCAGTTGCTGAATGTTTTGCTGTTGTCCATGATGAGTGAGAGAAGATGTAATTCTCTGAATGTGTGCAATTCCCTGACCAGGCAACTACTTGGGGATTGTCAGGAAGGTTTCCTTCTGGAAGCTCTTCCACTCTGGGAGTCTTGTAAAGGGCATTTTTCATTGCAGGTTGCTCACTAAATCAGCTGCTTGGCTCTCTCACAGAGCTGCTAAATTAACATGATGTGACCCAGAGATGCAAAGGGATTTCTTTCATTAGCAGGGCCAGGATGCTCAGGAGAACACAAGATGTGTTTCCCAGACAACAGCTGATGTCACTGGTGACTGGAAGAAAGTACAAAAGCTGAAAAGGGAATTTACGAAGAGTAGGGATCAATTTAGAAATAAATACTTTTAAAAAAAAGAATAGCAAAATTATAGATTTTTACAAAATATAAGCCACAACATATAGACCTGCTTACAAAATCTGTGAAACAGCTGTGAGGGTCTCAGGAATAAAAATCCCTCACAAATGAGCAGCAAAGAAATGCAGTTTAAAACACCTCCTGAAGTCTATACATGCTGCAACCTTAAAGCCACAATCCTTATCTGACTTTTTTTCTCCAAAATAAAACAATCCAGAATGATAATCCTGCTGGAATAAACAAAGATGGCAATTTGCACACCATTTCATTTCAGCTGAAGTTTTACTTCAAATTCTGAGCAGGATAAATAAACCATCTCATGGTAGGTAGGCTGCTGCAGACTTTTGGTTAATATTTAAGTGGCATTCCTGACAGAGGAATTCTGTGCATTGGCCTGACAAACCAGCCTGTGGTTCACTTTTGAAAAATAGCTTAGGAACTTGAGTGAATCATTCATCTGCTTCGGTATCTAGAGAAGGATGACTTAAATTTCCCTCATATGACCATTTTTAAACCATTTAAAAGATTATTTTTCTGTGCTTAAAACTATAGCCACTTGGGCTAACGATCATAACTATTTTAGGATTCTAAAGGTATGTATGTTTTAGGTTGCAGTTTCCCAGATCTGTTGGCTTGTTGCCATCAGCAAGGCGGGGGCTTTTTCTCCCCTCTCATCAGTTTTTCTCCTTTTCCTTTTGCCTGGTCCCTGGTTGTCAAACAAATGGTCTCTTTTTTTGTGTGTGTGGGTTAGTGAGTTGAATTGTCTTTTGGATAGTCCTGGCAACCATGAAGGCTGATGCCAAGTGAAGGCAGACAAAGGGGGAGTTTGCTGCCCCTTCCACTGGCAGGATTTTATTTCATTGCCCTCCTGTTTCAGGAATCTTCAGCATCAGGGGAGAGTGCTGAGAAACAGGAGTTGTTGTCTATGTCCAAAATACCTCCTTCTATAGTCTTGGACCAGGACTGCCAAAAGGTAGGAATGGGTAGGTAATGGAGATGAAGGAAACCCTTCTCAGGACAATCAAAGGACATGATCAAAGCAATGGTCACAGACAGAAAAAAGGAACTTCCAGTTAGATTTAGGGAGAGAATTGTTATCCTATGTGTGGATAAGCACTGGCAGAGGCTGCCTGAGTCACTGGGGGAAATCTTCATCTTTTGAGGCTTTTAAAACTTGACTGGACATTGCCATAAACAACCCGATTTAATTTACAGGTTGGCTCTGCTTCACGCAGGAGATTGGACTAGGTGAACACCAAACGTCTCTCCTAGTCTGATTTTTTTTCTTCATCTGTGATTGTTTTGTCTCTTTTACAAATGCAGGGTAATTTTTTTCACTTGCCCAAGCTCTCAAAGAACAATCTGAAAACAGACATCATAACAACTGGTAAGAGTTCTGTGTTTCAAGCAAGAAGCCATTTCTGTGAGTGTCTTTCTTTTTCCATATCAGCATCTGGTGGAAGATTGTTAAAACTGTAGCTGCAAAACTTTGACCACTGTTTCTTTTAATCTTTAATTGTTACTTTGACCTGGGATGCTTTCAGTTCTCTTATTAGAAAAAGGAGGAATAGGAGTAAACACCTCTGAATTTATTGATTGGTTTTAATTAATATCTTTTCCTCTCTCAAAACTATTTCCACTCTAAGGCCCATGTTGGGCAAATATGTTGGTAAAGTTTGTTGGAATAAGAGGTTACAATAAAAGCAGAGCTCTGGGATGCTGCAGTTTATTGAATTACTTGCTGGATCAGTTTTCCTCTCCACTGCCTGCCAGGGGATGCCACGCTTACACAAAAATGGTGCAAGAAATGGGCCAAATTTCTACTTCTTCCATTAAAAAAGGGTTCTTGCACTAAGTCTTTACAATCTCCTGAAAGAAAGCTTTGGCTTCAGTGGGAGGGCAGCCTGAGGGAAGAAACAAAAATCACCATAGGCTGTGAGGATTTATTGTCAGTTTTATGCACCTGGACTGAGGGGTTCCTAAGAGATACGAGGGATTTTACTGTGAGGAGTTATCAAATCTGTGAGAAAAGCTTTCTCCCTGGTTTTATTAGTGAACTGTATCTATGCAAGGGAATTTTGTTACAAATACAACTAAATCTGAATATCACAGAATCACAGTAACAGTTTCATCATGATTTGCTTATCAGAGCAACGTGGCCCTGGCATTTTCTTCTAAATCGTTGCATTGTGACTTTCTTTGTTGTATCTCAGCAAAACATCAAGGCAGTGAGGTGCTGCTGCTCTGGGGCTTCTGTGCCTTGGAAAAAGTGGTGTCAAGGTTATCACAGAAGTTTATATTTAAATTGTGAAGCACTGAAAACCAGTAATGGTTCAATGGCACTGTACACACAAACTGAAGTGGACAAAAGTAGCTTTTAAAGACAGTTCTGAGTACTAGAGAGATTATTGCCTTTCCCTGAGGCACAAGAAACTTTAGAAGCTTAACCAAAAACTGCAGGAGTTCATTGTGAGAAGCCTGGGCTGATGCCAGAGAAACTGATCTGTTTGTTTGTTTGTTTTTTTTAAATTTCGTTACTGAAATCTTAGGGATTAAAAAAAACCCACAAAACTTCAAGGTCCAAGACATGCACTTAGAAACTGATTCTTGAAAGCTAAAACCAGATTGGTATCATATTTAAAGCCCTTGGATTTGTCTTGGTCAGTAGAACCGAAATAAAAATGTTTGGCAACAACCTTTCTTTCCTACACCGGTATCCTGTTAAATCTACTCAGTTATACACTATCAATCATAATGGCATCATGGTTATATTAGTTAATTGCTATGTTTGTAAGACCAAACTTTTTATTTGACAATATTTTCTATTATTTAAAATACTTTTTTCAAAGAAAGCATATAAAATGAAAAGAATGCATATAGCCCTTAAACATAAGTGAATCTTAATTGCTGGTGAGAATGCTGTCCCTTGCTTTGGGAAATCACCAAAGAGCAAACAAGTCTGAAAAAAGAGTTATAATTGAGAGATGTCATATCTTGTTTATGCCAAAGTTACAAGTTGCTTTTGAAACAACATGAAGTGTCTCAGGATGTACTGTCAGCATGGGTGCAACTTTTCTCCTGTTGAAAAGGGCCCTGCACCTTTGTACATTCTCTACCTTTATTCTGCAAAACATCACCTTTGACTTCCTCCTTCTAGGAGAACATGACAGAGACAAATTCCTGCTCTCTCATCTTTTATCTTGCCAAAGATAGATTGGATTGGACACATTTTCTCTCTAATGACTGTATATCATATAATAATTTAAATTGTGGGTGTGTTATTGGTTGGAAAAAGATCCCAGACACAAGATCAGCAGGCTTTGTGTAGAAGATGTAGTTGAGATACATTGCAACTTTAACTGCCTTGTAGCAAAAATGCCTTTTTCTTCTCCATTTGCTTCCCTTGCAAGATTTTTATGGGGCTTGACTTGGTGATCATGGAAGCAGAAGTTTTGTATTTAGATCGAAAGCCTGTTCATAGAGTGATAACATGGTTTGGGTTGGAAGGGCCCTTAAACATCATCTGGTTCCAATTCCTACACAGGTGGTTAATCAACTACAGGTCGACTGGGGAGGGAGGAATGGGTAGAGACTGAGATATTTGGGCCCTATATTTTTGTTATGTCTAATATAATAATTTCTCTCTAAATGTAAGTAAGTGTTAGTTTGAATTTGCATCTAAAAGGGAGTGCATGCAGCAAGTTGTAGATAAATTGTGATATTGTAAAGCATCAAAGATAATATTTTAAATAATATATTTACAGTAGAAAACAATATATATAGTTACAATATAAAAGCGTCTAATAAGTTCTAGTCATTAATCATGAAAATCAGTTAGCAAAAATATTTCTATAAGCAATATACTGATTTTGGTGATTGAAAGGAACCACCTGTTGCCAGTCATTTTTCATGATCAAAGGAGAAAGAAAAGTAAGTTCCAAATATTTCTTTTAAACTGAGTTTCATTTAAAACCAGTCTTCACCTCTCCAAATCAAGCAGACTTTGAGATGACAGCTTCTGTTTGATATAAATCAGCCTCTTGCTTGAAAAATAGATCTGCTTCAAAACATTTTGATAGTTATCAAGACCCACTAAAACACCTTAGAGACCCCAATGTGTTTAACTGCTCCCAGCAAAAACATCCTAACTTAATTGTTGTATGTTTTTTGTTATTTAAATATATAATATTTTGGTAAATTATGTAAATTTTTCCCTTATAAATTTTCCAGGATTCATATTTTCTCTGTTATTTAAGTTATAAAATCTTAAATCATGGTGTTGTAGAGCTCAGAGCTCAGAGGGTCAAGGCTGAATTTGTGAGGCCACTTCAGGGCTTTGTTCAACCAGGTCTTAAAACCCTCCAAGAACAGAGATTTTGCAACCTCTACAGATATTCTCTTTGTAATTATCCTCAGAAGTTTTTTCAGTTGTGGAGTTGGAATATTGAATATTTCCTCAGGACCAGTGAGCAGGTAACTCCTTTCTGTAAAGAGAGTCTGGAACTGAGTTAACTGGAAAACAGTCACACTTATTTTGAAAGCAGAGATGGCAAAAAATGAACAAAGAGCTCTTTTATTATCTAAAAAATTGAGCCTGGCCAAAGCAGCTCCATCCCCTTCCCTCCTCCGTGTGTTTTCTGAGCCTGGTGATACCTCCCCAGTCACCTGTTGAACTTCTGCATTAAAAAGGATGAAGTTCTCTGCTGGTTTTCCTTCTCCTCCAGCTCAGCAATAACACAGAGCTTTTCATCGTCATTAACTAATACAGATGTTAATTAATTAATCATGCTTGCATAGTTCTCTGTTAAATTGCTGGTCTACTAAAATTCATCCTTTCTATTCCCTAAAGGTATTTTATATATCAGTGAGGTCTTCTGTTAATTTTCTCTTTTCCACAGCATGTTTAACCTTCTTTCTCTATCATTTAGAGGCATTAAGGCTTATTATCTGTTATCCTCTCTTGAACCTCCTGTGTTGTCCTTTTTTTTTTTTCCTTCCTTTAACCAGACCTGTGTAGTTGCCCCAGATTTTCTTCTGAATAAGTGTAAAAAATTAGGAAAAGACTGAATCAGGGTTAGTTATCAGAAGTCAGATTGTAAAATCCCTTTCAGGAATTCAGACCTGACTTTCTGCTCTATATCAAGATGCAATTGCTTTGATCATTATTTTTTAAATCAAGATGTGTGCTGATTAGGCATTTCCTAGTAAATTGTGTCCAATTTATGTGGAGGGGAAAAAAAAAAAAACTTGGAAAGAATGAGAAAAAAAATATTTGGAATCTCAAAATCATGTTTAATAATAAGAAACTCAGCAAGTCCAACCTACTACAAGATAAGGAAACTTAAAGTAAAGCTGTAGAACCTCCAGAAAGAGGATTTTAGAGAGCTTTGAAATCAAACAAAGTGCAACAAAATCCAGAATTTGGAAACTGGAGACAGACTAATTCCAGGTACATTTAAGATTCACTGAGGGTAATTAAGCATCAGAACAATTAACCTATGGACATAGTGAATTTGTTGAACTATTCAGATTGAGACTAAGTATTTTCCTAGATATAAGGTTGTCCAGCCAGGAATTACTGGGTGAGATTCTTTGGCACTGCATCCTGAAGTCAGGATATTTCATCACAGACTCTTCCAACCTTAAAATTTAAGATTTTAAATCTCATATGCTCAGAGCCTAATTTTATTTTGTTTTTATTTTTCTTTCATTCAGTGGTTGGGGGGGAGGGGTATGGCTTACTTCTGGTTAACCACAAAACATCTCTCTTGGGATTCTTGCCCAGATACATCCCCAAGTGTTTACCTGGGAATAGTGCAGAATATGCCTTGTTATTCAAGACCTTTTACTCCCTAGGTGTCCTGTAATGCAAGATATCTTTTAATTTATTCCTGTTCTTTCCTATTGCAGCGACTGAAGTTTGATTGTAGTGGTTGCTCCCCTATTCATATTTATTTTCCAGCTGTTTTTCCATATATGCATATATGTATGTAAATAAAAATATTTCCTGCAGGCCATGCAATTATACCTGCAGATTCTGTCTCTGCAAAATCTTTTCTGTATTGCTGCTTCCTCAGTGAGTCAGTAGGAGATATGTTACCAGCTCTCTGTGGGTAAATTCAAGTTGACTGACTGCAGTTTAGGTAGCATTTGCTAAATGTTCCATGCCAACTATTTTCTGCTATTTTTATTATTCAAATCATGCTTGTAGAGTTGTCCGGTTCTGTGTTGGTTTTTTTTCTCTCTTTTTTAATTTATATCTGTAATAAATGTAACATGGATTTCATCCTACTGCTTCTGCCTGTTCTGTCAATCCCAAGGAATCTGTTCCTGCTGTTAAAATTGTATTTGTTTGGCTGATTTCTGCCAAGTCAGAGATTTGAATTGTCATTTATTTGCCTCTCCTCCCCTTGGTTTTGTGTACAGTCCCTCCTCACTCTCTGCATCTAAACCAAGTGAAGGATAATACCTCTTGTGACAAGTTTCTTCCATTTCTGCCCCTTTTTGCTACCCATTTTTCCAGCTAATTTAATTATCCACAGACATGCTTTTCTCATCTACCTATTACTTGGAGCTTGTAATCACATCCTGTGTCACACATATTTGGCCTTTATTGCCCAAATCCCCTTATTTCCCTTGGCCCCTGCTGACCATGATGCATCTTTATGGAGCACTGACTTAATCTGTTCCTCAGTGTTACATCTTCCAGCTCCTTTGTTTCACCCAGGATTTAAAAAGCTATCAGTGTTCTTGCTATAGAAGAGTATTTTAGTGCTGCTCTGAAAACAAACAATGCCCAGCTGACACGCTTTGGCATTGAGCACATGACTGTTTTTCTCTCTCTGAAGTCTAGCATTTCTTCAAGGAAAGATATCGTAGCCTCTTGCTAAGGCATTGATGACCCATTTTTATTTTCTGTCTTGCTGTTCAAAGGCAAAAGAAGGTGAGACCATCTGAGGGAGCTTTCCTGATTAATTGGTCTCTGCTACCTGTCCCAGAATGCAGATTGAAACTGGAACGCTCTGGCTCCCAGAGCTGAATTCTCAGAAAGCAGCTGGGGGGTTTTCTAATAAGCAGAAACACACACCTGCCACTTAATATGTGAATGATCTATAAAATATCAGGTTGTTTCAACCAGATCAAAGCTTTAGATGCAGTAATTTAGAGGCATTTGCATCCTCTTCCTTGTTGTCTGTGACAGCCATGGAGAGGCACTTTAAAACTGATGCATTTCTGGATGTTGTGTTCCCATTTCAGTTTAAAGCCACAGGCAGTAGCTGATTTCCATTCTTTTGGCTGTATCATCTCCGATAAACTGTTCATTTGGCACATTAATAATGGAGAATCAAGTGAGCTTCAGCACTTGTACCATCATTGTGGTGCTTGAGCAACTCCCTATCATGTGTGAATTTGTTTGCCAGTACTTAGTGAGAGAAGTGATATTCCCTTTATATAGGTAGGGAACAGCAGAATAGAGATATGGAAAACACTTATGTGTCTGTGGAATAAGGAACACTGGAATCAGCAAGCCTCCTCCCAGCAGTCAAATTAAGCATTCAGATGGGTATTTGAAGAAATCAGAGTGCAACAACTGCACTTTCAGCCCAGCAACATAAAAAATGATTTGAACAGATGGGAAAGGGATCTCCAGAGCCACATGCCAGCACTTCCAAAGCTCTGCAGCCAAATGGAAGGATGTCTCACTTAAAATGATACTTGATGGGAGAAGGGACAATAGGAGGTACAGCCAGGGCTGGGGTATAATTAACTGGGCCCTTTGAAGTCTTTAAAAACATGGGTAATAATATGGTTGAAAAATACTTTGGAGTGACTTAATCCACTCTAAAAAAGAGAATGTTTATTGATTCTTGTTTATATGTTTGTTTTTGGGAAGGATGAATAGTGCAGGAATCCTGTTGGTACTTTTAAGGCATGTAGTTTTAGTTTTTGTTCCCTTTAGAAGCCTCAAAGCACTTAACTTGGGGTCATGCTCCACAAATGTCACAAAGTTAGCGGAGGTTGGCCTTTGCAGATTGACTCAAGGCATAGAGAATAACTTTGTTATGCTTTCTCTCAAAGAAAGAGAGGCTTTTTCCTACTTCTGTTGCTCTTACGCCTGGGGGAAACTCAACTTTAAGTCTGGGGCATCTTTGGCTCTCAGAAATGCTGGGTCACCAGGTTTCACATTCTTGTGTTTTGTGTGGAGGAGTGGTGCCTACATGGGCAGGCTTTTATTTTGGGTCAGATTGCCTGGCTTTGCTCAGTTCTCACCTGGTGATGGCTGGCTGTGTCAGTGCTGCCTCAGAGCTCTGCTCTTTCCACTGTTCAAGTTTCTCAGTGCAGTGAAGCAACTGATATCCACATCCACTGAGGATGTGAAAGTGGAGAGCCTTAATTATTTAATGCTGGGAAGTGTTCCAGGGATCTAACCTGGCAGTGCAAAGCCTTTTCTTGTTTGCTTTAAATTGGATGCAACACATAGGAAAGCATAAGGGCCTTCCTAATTATTGACCTCTCTGGATAATTCTATTTATAGGTAAATGTACCATTTCCATACACATTTGATATCAATGTCATTATGACCAGGATTCCATAAGGACCTTGTAAGGAAGCAAAGCCCAGGCAGGTGACAGCTGGTTTCTGCTTAGCAGCTGTCACAGGTAGACTCAAGTATCTGTATGGGCTGTCACCCATTGGATGGGCAGCAAATTTGTTTCCTAAGGAGCACAGAGGTTTTTTATTCTCTGGGAACACTGTGAGGTCTGGAAATCGTTCTGAAATGTGGTATCTTGCATTTCATAGGAGTGCCCAAGCAGCTTTCTGAAGGGAAGCCTCCCACAGCTGCCTGCTTGGAAAAGGAAAGGGATTTTCGTCAGGGTGGAAAGACTTCATAAAGGCTGTAGATGTGATATGATATATATATATACACTTATAGAATTATTTAGGTTGGAAAAGCCTTCTAAAATAGAGTCCAGCTATTAACCCAGCACTGCCAAGGCCACCACTAAACCATGTCCTCAAGTGCCACATCTACATGGCTTTTAAATCCCTCCAGGGATGGTGACTCAACCACTGCCCTGGGCAACCTGTTCCAATGCCTGACTATCCATATATATTTAAATATATATATGAAAAATATACATATGGCATTTAAGTAACTGCAGGTGGTTGGAAAGTGTGCTGTCATGTGCAGAATACACTTGAAATAGTTGAAAGACTGGAGCCTGGTTTAAACTTACAGCATTGAGGCAGAAGTGGTGAGTCCAGTGAATGCTGTCATGAGCACAGATAATATATAATGATGTACTTGTACATGTTTGGGGCTGCGTCAGACCCTGAGGAAATCCAATCTGTTACAGCCCTTCTAGACACTTCTGTGCCAGTGCAAAGAAATTTACTTTAATGCTGATGGTTGATATTTAGCCCTCATGGGGCACTGCAAATATCAAAGGTGCAGCCAATATTTTATATATTTTATTGTAGAGCTAATCCAACCCAAACTCTGTGTTCTGCCACAGCACCTCCAGCCCAGCTGATATCAGGAGTTGTGGGTATTACAGTTAGGGATAGTGTTTGGCTTATTATTTCTGGGTTATCATAAAATGATCTATTCTCCAGTCTCCCGACAGACAATCTGGGACAACAAGGCACATAACATCATTTTGATATTTTGAGAAATGGGGACAAAAGAATTAGAACAATCTTGTTGGCTGCCTTAGTAATTTCTTCATGACAGAAAGGAAGAATTTTACAGTAGGGAAAAATTCTTAACCTTTTCAATTGCAAGTTTTTTGGGTTTTTTTTAGAGCAAACAGGCACTTTATCAACATTTTAAACAGTAAATGCAGCTATTAAAAAATCTAAATCGAAAAAAGGTATTCTGAGCCTTCTAGCAATCAAACCAAATGATTGCATTTCCCTCATCAGTATAATTTACTGTAACAAAAATGTTGATGAAATTTAGATAAGATTTTAAATTGTATGTAATGCTAACAGGAATTTAGTGTCTGTTTTAATGGTAACATATATCCCAGCTTTCTAACACAAATTTAACTATAGAACTTGAAATCACTGTTGCTGCATCTAACATGTGTAAAACTTAATAAAAAAATACAATTCAGCTTGACTAAGTGATTTGATACCCTGTACATGACATTTTGAATTATAGAAACAAACAGTGCTCTTTGGGAATTATTATTCTGCTGCTTTTGCATTTAATCCACTTTTCTGTTATCAACTTTTACCAAACGTAAAACCTGATAAGCAGCATGCAAACAAAATATTCCAAGCATATTGAAGTTGTCTTTAAAGCACCTTTTAAAAAATAAACCATTGCTTCAAAATAGCTAGAAAACTGGAATATGCTGTGTTGATAAAGAAGGAAAACTCTGAGATGAGATTATGACTCTAAAAACCACAGCTGATATGAACCAGACTCTCCTAAACCCTTAAAGGACCTGTCACCTGCACAAAATCCACGACAGAATACATTCAAGTTCACTTATACTGCATTTACCTTTCTTCCCATGAACAAATGCACCAATTTTTCCCCCCTTTTGTGTAAAGACCTCCAAGAAAAAACTCATCTGTCTGTCACTGTGGGATTAAGACAAAAATGACCTACTTTGCTGCCTTATTATTTGAGACCCAGTGTTGACCATCCCCATAAATTCTCTCAATTAAATGCTGTATCTGCCAATTGGGATAAAACAGGTGTTCAAGATGATACTGACATGATTTATAAAGGAATATATATATGTGAATGTTGTGCACCATCCAGATGATTTGGTGCCTCTTCTGGAACATGATTGGTAAGTAAAGTTGGAAGCTGTTGATAACTATCTGCTACCTCCCTTACAGCCTCCAAGTGGAGATTTCAAGGGTGGTCTCAAAAGCAACAGTAAATTATTATCATTGTGTATTTTTAGTGATTAAATTATTTTTATCTCCCATATCCCTATGATAAGTCAAAGCACATTTTGAAGCTGTTGATAACTATCTGCAGTGGGTAATGACACCAAAAAAAATCCTAATTAAGAGTGAAAATCAGAATCAAATAAAAAAATTTCTTTCTAGTCTAAAACTCAGAAAAGAAAATCTTAATTTTATTCAATCTCATATGAAATATTGACATATTTTGTGCAGGCCTGCCATGGAGAGTCCATAGCTGATTCTGAAGGAAGAATACTGGAAAGATAAAGGAAACCACTGAACACACCACACCTGGTATTTTTAAATTATTCTTTATACGTTTTTATGGAAGACAGAATCCCTGTGAAGCCGCACTCAATTTTAGGCAATTCCTAAAGAGTGGAAAGCTTTTAAAAACTGTGTATGGGCTACTTATAGCTATATACTTTCATTTACTTACTTGTTACTGACCTTTACCATGAAGATCCTATAAGTTTTAATGAAGGCAGTGATCCCTAGGGGAGGGGACAGGGAAAAAGGGAATTTCACTGCTTGGAAACCTGAAGTAAGGAAAAACTAGTTGTTAAATTATATTGCAAACACGAAATCAGACTATTGCGACCATATGGAAAACTATAACTTTGGAAGTTACAACAGGGTGTAGAATTTCTCTGTGGTGAATTTTCTTCCTCTTATTTTACAGAACTGCTCTGAAATAGATTCTATTCCATTTTTTTCAACATGAGGATTATTCATGTTGTGACTAGCCATGAATATTCAAGATTTGAGCTGTTATTTGAATGCATTTGGCCAGATATACTGTATGCAATGCCTGCTTCTTGATTGGAGAAAACCAGGGGAATTCTTTGTTCAAATATTTGCATCCACACATTTTCCATTTGTTTTTAAACAATACTCAAACATTTGACTTTTTAATTTTTTTTTTCCATGAACAGTGGTTTATGAAAGGTTGATTGCTCAGATTTTTCAGCAAAACACACTCAAGAATGACCATACTATGGCCAGCCTGCTTTCATTTGAAAACAAGAATATTCAGGATGGATTTTTCTGTACTTTATGCCTTACTTCTGTAAAATGTATTGTTTTATGCACACATGACTGTGAGCTATTTGACTGTAAAAGCTGCTCAGAAACTTTTTTGCTGGTATCTTGGTCCTACTGCTTCTGAAGTCAGCTCACTCCAGTGCTTGCTGGTTGTGGCATGACTCTTATGATTAAATATTCAGAAGATTCTTACTGAAGCACTGCTTGTCATCTGTGATCATGACAAAGTCTGATGCCCAGTTAGCAATAAAATTCCCTTGGAAGTGTTGAGTTTGGAGCGCAGATTTGTAAATCACACTAATATGCTTGATAAGTTTCAGTGTCTGGTTTGTCTTCAAGCTCAGAATTCATAGAATCATTTAGGTTGGGAAAGCTCTCTAAGATCATGTCCAACCATTAATTGCCAAGGCTGCCACTCAGCCATGTCCCTAAGTGCCACATCCACATGGCTTTTAAATCCCACGGGCCTGGAATGTGCCAGGTGAAGAAATTCCTAACATCATGCAAGAAGGGAGCTGCCAAAGGGAAAACCAGAAATAAGATCAGAGCCCTACAGAGAACCTGGCAGAGAATTTTTGCCCACTCCAGGACTCCCAAGAAAACTCCTAAAAAATTGAAGCTTGGGCTCCCTATGTCTGTTTATATGTGTCTAGTTCTGGCCTTGCAGAGGAGGGGGTTGCTCTTCTTTTTTTATTTCTTTAAATATTGAGGGTTCACGGCAACTTTTTATTTCAAAAGCTGTTTTGGGGGCCACATTTTGGTTTTCCTTGGCTATCAGGCTTGTAATACGTATCTTACTACCACTACATGGGGGTTCGTGCCAATGGAGGGAAAACCCTCTGAGTGTGACATCCTATTTGTTGTTCCCCAGTCTGGGACAAGGCTGCAGTTTCAGCTTGGATGAACTCAAATCAGGACAGTTTTCTCCCTTAGCTTTCCTTCTTTTCCTAGTGACCAAGTGCATTTCTAGATGGAAAGAGAAACCAGCCTGCTCTATCCAGTTCTAGTACAGCCACTGTGTATAACAGAATGATTCTTTTTTTTTTTCTGAGAGCAATAAAAACTGTATGAGATTGCAAAAGGTTTATCTATGTTTTATGGCAGGAACAACCATTAGAGTAAAACTACATTGTTTTCCTCTTTCATGCTCCCTTTCTGCTTTCAGACCACATCGCTGTGCAGTCAAGCAGGAGGTTCTTCAGCTTCAGAAAATGACTCAGGGAAACAAATTAGTGGTAAAATTATGTATTTATGCAGTGGCATTAAGCAGATCATAAATGTTATGTATAGAAATGTTATATATCTATGTTTATATATAAAAATGTTGTATTTTGTATTATATAAATCAAGTGGTATTGCCAAACAGGAGGTTATGTATGTTAATGCAGCATGTTTCTCATTCTTATCCCCTAATCAAGCAGGAAACTCAAGGCATAGTATTTTTGACATAATCCATTAAAGCCAAAGGCTGGTGTTTCCCAGGTTTCCTTGGGTGTGTTCCACCACTCATTCACTCCATCGTATTTCCAGGACAATGGGATTTTCAGCAGTGATAGATCATGAACGCTGAAAAAGACCTCTAAGATCATCAAGTTAACCCAGCACTACCATTAAATACAAAATGATGTTCTGAAAATGCTCAGTGACAAGGCCATCGATGGCATAAAATGATTTAAATGGAGTTACCTGTCACTGCCATTATGCAGGAGAAGTAGAAAAGCACAAAGTTTAATCACTGTGAATGGGTTTGTTGTGTGTTTTGTTTTGTTTCTTATTGGAAACATTGCTGGAGAGAACTGATACCAGTTTTCCTAAACGAATAGTGAAATGATTTGAAAAGTTCGTGCTGCCTGTCCTTCTTTCTGCAAGGAGATACTGGACCAAAATGGATGTCTTCGATAGAGAATTCAGTGTGTTGCTGTTAAGTGTAGATGTATTTTGACAGCATTTCTGGTTCCCAATAGTTCTGGAAGGCTGGAAGCCTTTTGGGGTTGAGAAATCATCTGTCAATTGACACTGCTCTGTTTCCTGAAGCATGGATTGATTCCTGTCCCCCCTGAAGTCAGGGTCAATTTATTGCTTTTGAAAGCAATAGGAAAAGATAACCATTTTTAATTAGGAAAGAATCAGAAGTGGGGAACGTGTGACCATGTAAAACACATACTAGTTCAAAGCAAGCTTTCTCCTGACTCAAAAATAAAAATTAGAATAAAAATGGTGGGATTTGGGGTCAAATAAAAGCCCACAAAGAATTGGTTTCAGCATTGACTCAGGATTGATATTGTGTGAATCAGTTCCCATAGGAAGCTATAAATGTTACTTTGCTCCACATCAGTCGAGGATGATGGTGTCCCCTAAATTAGGTGAGGATCAGTTTGTCCTCAGACAGCCTCTGACTGAAGGAAAGTGTTTCCACCATTACAGTAATCTGCTATGGAAAATAAAAAAAAATAAGCTAAACTTGAGGTCTTTCCCTATCCCTTAAATAAACACTGCAATAATTCACCTTATCTTTAACATCCTAGTAGTTGCAAGTCAGTTTAAATACTAATTAGCATTGAAGCACTAATTAATATTAGCATTTTCCATCATAAAATGAAAAATCTCAAACTAAAAATATGATTTCCACCAATTTTTAACTATGGAAATGCCACAGTTTGAACTCAGAAATACTGTTTTCACCAGACTATAGTAAGAAAAATGCACCCTGAAACAAATTCTTAATATGCTTATTTTATTTTCAACATCTGCAAATACTTTATAAGCAAGATCCTAGTCCAGTTGGTTATTTTAGACACAGCTTAGATTTCTTTCTTGAGTAAAGCATTTAAAGACATGTTTGTCCTCAACAATGAGCTTAAATGCAGTTGTTATTAGGTAGGAGAATAAAAGCTTTGCTGAATAGGGACAGATTGCTGCAGCAGGCTCTGAAGGAATTGAGAATCAAGTGAATAAAGGGATGTTTTGGGTAAATAGTGCTAAATTTTGGAGAAGTTGAGATCCCCATGACAGTCTTAACCAGAGGAGCTGAGATTATAGACTTCCTATTTCTCATCTGGAAATTATAATGTCAGAGGAGGCAGCAATCTGCTCATGGCTTGTGTGGTAAGTGGGATGTGATTTCCAGCCCACAAACAAAGCTGGGGTTGCCGGTAACAATGTCTATTCCGTCCTCAAAAGGGGAATATTTCTTTTTGGTTGGAGATTCCCATCTGATACTGATTAGTGCTGTGTATGGGCCTTGAGGAAAGAGCATGAGCTGAGATAATCTGGTTCTGTCAGTGGTTGCTCCATCAGGTAACTTCCTATATTTCTGAGTTAATGGGCCAAACACCCTCCCAGTGACTTCAGTGATGATCCTGGGCTGCTATTCCCAAGTGTTCCTGACTTGTTCTTACTTGGCTGCTCAAGGACTGAAACAGGCTGGTGAGCAGGGTTATATGGAGTGTGTGCACAGAGGACCGTGACAGGGACCAGTGGGGCTCGTTATGAGGGTGAAAACGAAAAAATTTGCTGTGTAGTGAGCTGTTCTGATTCAGACCTTGATTAAGATGTATATCAGAAAGGGCAAATCCTTCAAATTAGCTTTCCATGTTTCATTTTGTGCAATTAAAAAAAAATAAATTGTTTAACTTCAACTGAGTTGTAGAATGAATGATTCATTATAATCTATGAGCAATCCTGAGAAGGCAGGGAAATATTCTACCGACATGTTCTAAAAACATTTATAGCTTTCCTATTTCCAAAATATTAAAGTGAAGAGTCTCAAAGGGAAGCTGCTAAACCAGAATGTGTTTCTGCAAGTCATTGTTGAGTTCTGTGAACAACTGAGTCTTCGCAGTGGTTGAACACGATCATCATCTTCTGTGACAAAACGGAGTAAAAAATAAATCCATTAAATACCACCATCACCATTTTCCTTATAATTCCAAGGAGTTGAATGAAACCCGAACCATTCTATGATTCTATTTTGTGATACTTTGAATATGTGTAGCAGTGAATTGGTGTTCTGATGCTTTGGCATTTTCAGGTTCATCCTATGCTGGCTTTGCTCCTCTGTTGCCTTTTTTTTATTATTTAACAGTAGTAAATCACTCTTTGAAACTGTAAGAAAATGAAATATGAAATTTCAGTTCATTTATAGTTTGCCCTTCTTTAGATATACAGCTCCATCACTTTGCTACATTATGGAATAAAGTATAGCAGTTGCCATCATAACTTTAGTTTTGGCATTGTCTGTTCTTCCAATCTCCTCTGGGACTTTCTTTACCCTGAAAACAAGTTGTGATGTTTTGAATACCATAACGTGTCTTAGTGAAATTTCATTCAAGGGGAAAGCTTTTTTCTTTATGAGTTTGGATTTAATTTTAACTTTCGAAGAGATAATAATGTAATTTTACCAAAATCTGGCAAAACTTTCATGGACTTCAAAAGAACCACTATACTACCCAAGGCATGTGTGTACAGAAATATAAGAGTGCCTGAATTGACACGTGCTGGGCTGTGTATCTGACAACAGCTCAGACTGGGAAATAGGAGAAGAGAAAAGAGCTCTAAGAGCTGAGAAATCTATCAGGAAATAATCCATTCCCTATTTTGGAAACGTTACTTTTAACAAATCCTACAGAAACTATGATTCTTTTTCAGGCATCTGCTTTTCTTTACCAAACCTCAGTTCTGTCTATAAACAGTGAATGGCTTTAGGACCTGGTGTTGCATTCAAAGCTGTTGCTGGGAATCATTATACCCAAAAACACTGGGGCCTTGTGCTGCTTCCAAGGATTCATTCACACATAACACACTGCAGAATAAACCACAGCCAAAGGGATCCTAGAAAGAGCCCTAGAAGGATGCCTCAGTAAATACTGGGATCAATTTTTAAACTATATTTGGTTAGCAACCTTGCTGTTGCTTTACAGCACATGTCCTTTAATTTGAAGTGAAAAAAGAGAAATATTCTATATAGACAACTACATAAAACCTGTGTCACAGCTGATATTCCCAGAATTGCTATATGGGCCTGAAAATCTGTACTTGAACTTTGCTTGTTCCAGGTGAAACTCATTTGTAAATATAATTAAAATAATTCATTTCACTTCAATATTTCTACTGTCAAAACTATAGCAATCACTGACGAAGTTGGCCTCACCTGTATTTCAGATTTCCCAATTTAATCCGTTTTGGGATGGTCCTCAGAGTCCGAGTGTCACAGAAAAGAAAGTTACTAGCAATTTCTTGGTTTGACTTCAATTTCCAAATATTTTAATTTCTCACTGTCTAAAGTTTTTCTACTGCATTGTTTTAGGTGTTTTCCTGGAAACATGAAGCAAACTGGAATTGTGGTGCTGTTGCACACACTCCTGAAGTGTTTCAGAACCTCTGGTTCTCCTCTGACACCTCCATATTTTCTGCCAGTACTTATAGGACTGTTCATGTTATGTAAAAGTAACTTTATTTGCAGGCAATGCATAAAATACCAGTGAAATAGTAATATTTTTGGTTTTAGTTGTTTCATACACAGATTTGTTTTGACAGTGAGTGATTTTTCCTCTTTCTTTACCTTATCTTGGGAAAAAAAAAAGTCATTAGATGGTTGGTTGGCTTAAACTGCTGTTCTGGAGCTGGCAGAGGTTGTCAAGGTGTCTTCAGGAGATGGTTGGTGACATTTGGAAGTTGGCACGTGTGGGAGCTGAGTTTCAGAGAGCAGAGGGCTTCGAGCAGCTGTAACTTTGCTCTTTTAAACTGCCTTTTACTTGCTTGAATAACCATGTTTTTGATGAAACTAAGTAAAGCAATGGTGAAGGAAATTAGATGTAATGACTGTAAAAGGACGTGAAGGAGAAAAAGGACACACATGACTTCAGTGTAACTTATCTTTGACATGCTGATCTGTTATTTTTCACTGCTGGAAAGGTTAAATCCATTAACTGGTGGTCTTCCAGTGAGGACAGAGAGCTGACAAGGCATGAAGGGCTCGGGCCAGCAGAACCACAAAGTACTTGATCTTTGAATGTATGACTTTTATTGTCAGCAGCAGAAATTACTTGACTTTCATCTGTTCCCCCTACGTGTGAGGAAATGAACATAAATTAATGGCTACAGTAATTTCCTCTGGGTGAATCCATCTAAACCATCCTAAATGCAGGAATGCTGAGGGCTAATGGCTCAACCATCTGACATGAAGAACATCTACAGCTGTTTGTGAAGCCAAGGGGAGGGCTGGGTGCTTGCTGTCTTGGAAAATCAGGTCACAACAACAATGTCTTTATACAGAGAATCCCCTTGATTTCAGGAAGATTTAGATGAACTTACAGCAGGGTGACAGCCTGATGCTATATCTGAGTTTCTAAAAAGTCCAAGGCTTGGAAATGACTGCTGTGTTTGACTTCTGAGAGATGTTAGACAACAGGTGCAGTGCTTTTATCCCCAACTGTTGAACACATCAGTGTTTTGCATTTACTCATATATGTGCAATGGTGTGAAGAATAAATTGTAATGTAATTTCAGCCATGAGATTTGGGGTTTTCAATTCACATGTATGACCTCCCCTTGCTAGAATTAGTGATAAAACCAACTAAAATGTTCATGTCAAAGTGCTTCCAGTTTTTCTGTGTCATGAGGTGTTTGTAAATCTGTTACACAGGATGACTATGGTTTTATTCTGTATTTATTGTATTTTTTTTGTCTGTGAGGAAAATTATTTCTTATCTACATTGTCATGTTAATTAATAACTTTAACAGAGTATGTATTTAAGGAAAATGGCTGATTTAGACTGTAAGATTTGCCTTCACTATTTATCCATTAGGACTCTGTGCTTATGTGTTTTAGTAATCCAGACTGGACTCAAAATATAGCTCTTGTGTATTTTTTCAGCTTCTCATAAGTAATCTGTACCAATTCACTAAAATACAGTCAGATAATCAAAGTGACAAATTAATAAATTTGGGGAACCTCCTGCCTAGTAATGGTTGTGTACACACATATTGTTTCTTAACAATAGGTAAACCAGATTAACCCTAAAGTTCTAATGAGCTTATTTTCATGCATGGCTATTTAAATTTGAGTTCACCTGCCCCTTAACTAACATGTGCAACCATGAGCAAATTCCTCCACTGTTGTAATGAGGAGTAAAATGGGTTCATGTGAACTCCTAACGCTTGGAATCAGTGGGACTCGCTACCAGCCACTCTGTTGTCAGTTCAAATTGTGCCTCACCAGCAACAGCAACAAAAACCAGTGAAGACGGAAAAAAAATGTGTCCCCCCCACCACTGTTTGCCCTGGGTCTCTGTATCACCCAGCAGTCACATATATTTCATGTTTTGAAACTGATTTATGGTTCTCAAGAGGCTGAGAAGCAATAAAATCTAAGCTTACCTAAACCTGGTAACATTAACTACAGTACAGAAACTCCTCACTAATATAAGAGAGAACATAATTTGGACTTAGCAAGGAGCAAGATTTATGAATTCTTCATTCACTGTGACTAACTCATGCCCTTGGGAAAGTTTCTTAATCTCTATTTTTACCAGATCCCTATGGAAAATGAACTTGCACTGAAGGTATTTGTGAACTTTGAAAATTCAGTGTGAATAAAACCAAGTAGACAATGATTGGTAAAGACATTTAAATGCTAACCTTAAAGAAAATAAATTTACCTGCTTTTCTTTATCAGAGGTTGCTTAGATCTCTCTGAGGTTAGTGAATGCTGACAGCAGAAATCCTTCCTTGGTTTGATGAACTCCTTCTTTTAACAACAAACCTCAATAAACTGTTATTTTTAAAGGGTCTGTGTAATCCCAAGTTTGTGTAATTCAACTCTGTAAAAATCTTGTGTAACTTTTCAGCAAGCACCAACCTTAGTAAATGGATATTTACAGCTCTGAGTGGTTAAATGTGGCATATTCCTGATCCTGACGAATAAGTTTTGAGACAGAGAGCCATAACACAAAAAAAATGTTAGTAAATATTCCTTTTGGCAGGAAAAGGAGAACATCTGCTGAAGTCACGAGTGGTTTGTTGCCTGAGTTAGCAGCAGGACAGCCTACAGCTAATTAGCTATGGTTTGATAAGAGAACAGGAGTGCAGTGCATAGAAATGTTTGTCATTTGAAGTTGCTGGAAATCACTCTAAAAGCCTTAAAATCATGATACTTCACTTTTCATTTTCATTTTTTCCTTGATATCATCAGAAACTGCTGTAATGAGTGTTTAACTGTGACTACATATCCACACTGAAAACTCTGTCCTAATTTGATCTTGTCTTCACTGAAGTATTTAGTATTAAATTAACTAAAGTGTTAAGTCTGTTCCTACCCAGAAATGCACATAAGCACAAGGAAGACACTGAGCAAAATCAACTTTAAACAAATCCTTAGATTTTCCTACATATGCTGAGGCAACACCGAGAGTAGCCAGAATACAGAATTTCCATTCTTTTAAGCTTTTGTTGTGGGTCTGCTCTTGAGAGCTGCACTGCCACTCTGAACTTGGGACCACAGGCTCCAAACAGCTCTTGCCTGTTTTTTTCCTAAATATTGTGCACAGATATCTCAGATTTAAAATGGATCTGTGAATTCAAACAACTTTGAATCTCAGATCAGTTTGGTGAAAAGGAGAGGTAACTGTGGATGCCAACATAATTAACCCTGGATGTCTGTTATGTAAATTCTTAAAGGCAGGTGTGGAAATAGGAATAACCTCCAGGAGCTTTCACTGTTTTTCTGAATTCCCTTCAGTTGAAGATGGAGGAGGAGTTTTTACCTCCGAGACCTGCTGTGGTAAACTGACCACTGACTTAAAGAACAAAATCTTTATGATGAGGGTGGTGAGACACTGGATTGTCCAGAGAGGTTGTGGATGCCCCACCCCTGGAAGCATTCAAGGTTCATTTGGATGAGACTATGAGCAACTTGATCTGCTTGAAGATGTCCCTGCTTGTTGCAGAGGAGCTGGACTAGATGAGCCTTGAAGGTCCCTTTCCAACTCAAACCATTCTATCACTTCACTTGTTCCTGGGAGGTCTGTGTGAAAGGTTTCTCTGCTCCCTGGAAAGAAATCAAACAATCCATGATGTCTATTTCCAGGGATGTCTGGTAAATACTCATGCAGCAGTTCAGGCATTTGGCCACTGACACAGCGTGCTGTTTTAGGGTCACATATTTTATCATCCTCTGCCTCTCTGAACATTTCTCAGATGGTGAATGTGGAAGACCCTCTGTTACTCCAGGGTGATGTGACAAGCTGGGATGGGATGGGATGGGATGACAGCTCCAGTCACAACTGGTGGGCCCTTCCTGGCTTTGCTGAAATTCTTAGATCTGGACCTACCAAGCTGGAGGTTGAGGAGCTTTCTCAGCCTGAAGCCAGGTTCCCTCTCTGCCTGCAGGATCAATGCCTTCCATACCATGAGGATTTCCTTGCCTGATATTCTACAGATGAGCTTATCAAAGCTAATTCTACACTGGCTAGAAAATAAAAAGTTAGTTTGTTATCCCTGTTACTCAGTTTAGCAGGTGAATAGAGCAGGTTTTTTTACTCTGATGCACTAATTTATATTTTGTGTAAGATGCTTAGTTTTGGCAAAGCTCCTGTGAGAGTTAAATGCTATATTCCTTTGAGAGGAATATTTTTTTTTTTAATGATACTTATTTTTAGAGAGAGAGAAACTCTATGCAAACAACACGTGTTTGAACAAGATAACACTTGTTTTCCATGGTATTTATGATTGCCACACACCTCTGATGGATCTTCTTAGGTCATCTGCACTCACTCAGCTTTGTCCTTAGCAAAAAGTGTGGTAAATGAGCTCCTTCTTTGGTTATTTGTGAAAGTGTATTGACGACTGCTGATTTTCAATTTCATTACTACCCAGATACCATAAAGAACAGAGGTAAATCTTACTTTATCTGTACTACATTTGGCATTAAATAATGGATCTGTTGTCCAAACAGCCAAACTAGAAGAAGAGATGCAGAAGAGGACACTGATCCACCCGGCCTGTAAGAAAAGGATTGTTAATGCACAAGCTACTGAACACAGTAATGTGTTCTGTGCTAAGATCTGGTGGCTCCAGCTTACAGAAAGCATGGAGAGTTCATCCAAAAAAAAAAAAAAGAAGTGGAATTACTTGGTTTAAAAAATAGAAGTATGTCCAAAATAACAAGTTCTATAAGCCAGCATACTTGGTTGTGAGACTTGGGAGCCAGAGGTATATTTAAATTCCAGCTTCTCTTTGTTGTGTTCTATTTTATTGTTCTCATTGATTTCAATTAGCTCAGACAGCAAATCCCATTAATTAAAGGCTTCCAGTGAATGGGGGCTCAAAGTGAAGCAGAGGCACACAAATACAACATCTGCTGCACACAGCAATAAAAATAAGGAGATACTTTATTTAGAGACTACATTTGCAGCTGGAAGGAGCTGTGGTGATGTTGGGATGGTTGGGTGCTGCTTGGGAGTGAGTGCAGCTCCAGGATGAGGAGGAGGAGGAGGGTGACCACCCTCACGCCAGCTCTGGATTAAATCACACTCTTCCTTCAGGGCTTCAGAGCAGATTGAGCAAGATGTGTTTGATACTAATCTGTAAAATTCTTGGCTCAGTTTACACACGTCACAAAGCCAGTTCTACTTCTGTTGCTTGTTGTCTCTGGCAAAGAAGTGGCAGTGGAACAATAACCAACCAACCAACCAACCACCGTAGAGGTAGCAGTGGAAGATGTGGCCTGGAAGGTCGTGATTATGTACAACACTCATGACAGGTCAGGTAGAAACAAGTTCTTAAAATAAACCGTTGTGTAACTGCATCATTACGTGTGGAACCTGAGGAGGAAATGAACTAACCACGGAAATCAGAACATCCATATTACAAATCACACATTTATCAGAAAAAAAAAGAAAGTCAAACTTTCAATACAGGAAATTTAGATGATTTATTAATTAATTTTAAATTAATTTTTAATAAAAATTTTTGCTTGTATACTTATTTATAGAAGAACTGTTTTCTCCAACATGAACAAGGAGGGGAAGTTAGGGAAGCCTTTTATTCTCTTTTTTTTTCATAGCAAGAAACTTGCAACAAATGACTCCATGGTAATTTATCTATCATGGAAAAGGAATAGATTTCTTTCCTTGTAAGTCATTAATTAAAAAAAGTATTTTATCCTGGAGAGTAAGGAACCTAGTAAAAATTGACACATTTTTGTATATTTAAATGCCTTATTATTTTAAAGGGCACAATAATCTTATATCTGTGTCTAACTGATGCTTTTAATGACTTCTATTATTCCTGAAGAACACAAAGAACTGCTGGAGAAATCTATTCACAGTCACAGGAAAAAAATTTCTGCATTAATTTAACTTTATATTGGTCTAAACTTAATAAGCTGGCTTATTAAGTCCAGCTGATAAACCCTTTCTGAATAGGAGGAAAATAGTTACTGAAGGGGTATGAAAGTACAATAATGAGATAAAGATGTCAAAACATCCCACCCAAAAAGAGCTTAGGAAGCCAGACTTTGAGAGCATTGAATAGAGCATAGAAAACAATTGGGAATTGAGTGTGAGGATCATATGGGCAGGGTCATTCTTAAGAGTGAGGGGAGTGAGATCTTACCTTGGAAGCAAATATATTCTTCAAAATTGTTTAAAACGTTTGACTTGGCCATGAAAGTACTTTTTAGGGGTTTTAGTAAAGGAGCAGAAAAAAAGCTAAATAAAATTCCTGGCTAATTTATACAACTAGATCATTCTGGAAACTTATAAAATGCCAATTAATATGTAGGTGGGGTTTTTTTAACAGAATATATTAACTTTTTACCTCTTGTTCAAGATATCTGAGTTTGGAGTCTGCCACATTATTGCTTTAGTCCTACCTTGGTTTCTTGTAATTCAGCTACATGCAGGTGCTGTTTGACAGAGTTTAAAAAATCTTATTATAATAAGTTCAATGCTGGACTTGCATTCAAAATGTCCAGAATGCACTGAAAGCAGGTCATTAATCTGAAACAATGAGAAGTTAAAAAGTCCTTGAAACTTCCTTTGCTGTGACTAAGAAACATGGGTTTCAACCCTCTCAACCTATAAAGTGTCCATTCTCAGTCTGTATAATTGTCAAATGTACCCATGGAAGAAAGTTCCCTGAAGCTGCACAGTTGCATAATTTCTATGAAATATAGAGATTTTCTCTTACTGTGCCTCCTTTTTTTAAAGGATAAAATGTCACAGACAAAATTTCCTAATATCACATCTCAACTTCCCAAGTTTTTCAGGCAATTGGCTATAGTTGGGAGAAGCTGCTTTGTCCTGGTTTTCTTTGCTCTTACTCTGTTGAAGCTCCTTAAGGTCATAGTAATGTTTTTTTTAAAGGAAGAAAACTAAACATCTAGAAACTGAAAATGCATTTAATTATAGATAAAGCTTTAGCAGGACTTAATTCATCAAGGGAAGGTTTTAGACATCACAGTTAAGAAGTTGGAGGACTTACATTTGTGCTTTAATATTGTCTCTGTCAATGTTTAGAACTTGAAGGATGCTGAGCTTTTCTTGCATCTTAGGAATGACAAAGTTATGTGTCATATTTCTGGACTTTTCATGTGACATTCCATGAAGATATTATGTGTTAATTCAATGTCAGTAAAAATATGGATGCAGAACTGTGCACTTTATGCAGAGCAACTTGTCAGCTCTTGCCCCTGACATACATAATTTTCATTTCCACTTCTTGTGCACTGGCCATTGGATACCATGTTGACTTTTGAATTAAAGCATAAAAAAGAATTAAATACTTTTCACTGTTGGTTTGGTTTCTTGGGGTGGTTTTTTCCCTGTTGTTGCTGTTCACTCTTTGCAAGTTTTAATTGTAAAAGATGCTGTAGATGGAGTTTTTCTCCTTAGCACTGCTGTCCTATTTTCCCTGTGATAGCCCCGAGGGATCTAACATGAGTTTAAGTAAGTCCGTTTTTTCTCGACTGACAGAACAAATGTTCAGATGCTTTAAAATTTAAAGAACAAAATGTAGGGATGGGTAAATTAGCTCAGAAGAGGTAGGAAACTCCCATTCAAACCAAATCCTTTGGGTTTGTTTGCTTGCTTAATTCTGGTGCCTTTTGTTTGCTTTTAATTTCCCATAAGGATGTTACATATTGAGAGCTTGGCATTCCCAGTATCCTTCACTGTATCTAAGAGGAAAGACCTCCAATGTGTCATGAGTGTGAACTTCGCCAGTGAATCCACTTACGTGCATAAGGCCTTTTCCATGAAAATGATTTTCATGGCATGAAGTTTAATGTTCATTAATATTCATGAGTTAACATAGTTGCTCTAGGTATAATAAAGAATATTTTCCCCGTTGTATTTCTTGCTGAAAAAGAGACATTTGAGAGCTGCCACAGTAAAAAGTTTGGTAGGTGTACAAAGCAGCTCAGGAAGTCCAAAAGTGAGTTATTAAAGATATTTAGGTGCATTTTCTGTCTTATTTAGTTTGAAATGTCTTATATAGAAAAAATACAGTGAGAGTCACTATTGAAGTTCAGTGTGGCATTGTGCCTAAGGACTGAGCCTTCGAGTCGTCTAAGATCCATATTCTTGCACGGAATAACTTGAAATTTGCTCTAAGTGACATTACTGATTCAAAGTTGGTGTCATTTGGGGATAAAAAGAGTCGTATTTTGAGAGTGACATTTTACCGTGGACCAAACTTTGTTGCATCCACCAAGGACTCAAACTATGGTTCTCATGTCTCCCAGTCCTTCCAGTCTTGGCAGTGAGCGTATCTAGAAATGAGTGTTTTCCAAAGCTATCTGTCTCAGATCCAGCCTGTGCCGTGACAACCTGTGGTGCGTTTGGAATTACCTGCCGAGCCGCAGCTGCCCTTGGATGTAGGTACACGGTGTCTGGGAGGATTTGGAGGAGCGGCAGCAGCACCGGCGAAGTAGGAGCGCGTGAGATCAGCACAACCCAGGCTTTGCTGCATCCCTGCCCACATCTCCAGCCAGGATTGCCCCGAAGCTTGAGATCTGTGGTCCCCACGCTTGGATCTCCTCATGGCTTGAGCCTGGCGCCTTCCACTCCTCAAGGAAATCAGTGTGTCGGGAGAAGTTTCTGACTTCTCACGTAGCAGCAGCAGCTGCCAGACGGAGCCTCTGGGCGTCATTCCCTGCGCCCATCCCTCTCCTGGACGCGCGGGATGCGCCCACCGAGCTGAGTCGCTGCGCGCCCTCAGGGTCCCCCGCGGAGGGGCAGCAAGATTAGAAAACACAAGAAACACCCCCAAACAAATAGAGTACGCGGGGAGCGGCGCTGGCTGAGGGGGCTGAGCCGGACAAGACACCAAAATGCAAGTATCGCCCTGTCCCCGCGGGTTCCGCGGCACCGCCGGGGGGGCGGG
>VYXB01010416.1:90059-127619 GCA_013397135.1 Pachyramphus minor
GTGGGGGGTGGCCAGGGGGAAGGGAAGCCGCCGGAGCGCTCCCCTGAGTTTGGGGAGCTCGGCGTTTCCCGCCCGCGTCCCAGGGCTGAGAGGCAGGAGGAGCCACCCGGCTGGAACGACCAGGCTGGACCTCCCGCCCTGGCTGGGGACGGAGCGGTGAGGCGGCACCGCAGGGGATGGGGAGGGTGGGGATGAGGGGAGGGTGTGGGCTGCATTGGCCGGGGCAGGTGGACCCCCCGTAGTGGGAGGGGGGAGCTGGAAGAGTGGGTGGGGGTGCAAGGGCATCCTGACTTTTCGCACGAAAGGAAGAGGGCAGGAATTAAGCAAGGATGTAGGGAATGCTGAATCCTCGCTCAAAGCAGAGCGACCTTCCCTCACGCTGTATGACTGCGAGCAGCACGATTGAGGTTGGAGAGAGGAACGGGATGGGAGTAGGAATAGAGGGAAAGTGCTTCCTGAGGGCTCCGTGGAGTAGTAAAAGCAGTGGGAATTGAGTCAGATGTTGGCACGTTTACTTCAAAACCCCTGTCTAAGCAGGCCTTGCTCTTTAACACAGTACAAGTCACAAAACCTCCCTGCAAGTGACTGAATGCCCTGGTGAATTTATTCTTCTCCTGAAAGCAGCTACATCCTTTCCTCTTTTACACCTTCCCTTTCTCCTTTCTCATGCTCTTGGCTCTGTTGAAGTCCTCTGAGAATGATCTGCCTTGTTGAAGGGACTTTCTGTCAGGGGAGAAAAAAAAAAGTCCTCAAAACCAAATGCTATCTTTGCTTAAAGCTATTTGTGGATCAAGGTTGTGACTTAACTGTGAAGCAACATGGCTCTCCTTTGCTTATATTAAAAACAATAACATATTAAAAAATCAAAGTCTTGGGAGGTTGCTAGAATGAAATGCAATTCAGCAGCGTGAGACTTCAATGTAGGTTTTACAGTATCTCATCTCTCTTGTGAATAAATATATATTAGTGATAGAGCTTTTTGCTGCTTTTCTTTTTGTGTGTTATTTGAAGAAATTCTTCAGGATAGAGGTTGTAATTTATATTACTTTTAATCTTTGCCACTCTCTTCCTGAGGTCTGTAGCTATATCTTTAAGTGTTTATGTTATTTTATTGGTACAGAACGTTATTTTAAGACTGGTTAAGTGTTGGTGAGTGCGTTAGATTTCCTGTAGACCTGTCTGAATTAGACTTGTGATTGCCTAATTACCCTTGATTGTGAAGAATGAGAATCAATAAACAGTGTCGTCCTTCCAGTCTCATGTTTCTGTTGTAGTACATTTGTATCACTCAGCACAGCATGGCCTTAATCTGCTTGTCATTGTCGAAAAAATAATAGGGAATTCACACAGCACTGCTACACCTGAGGGAATTTGTGCATGAAGCAGCGGTGGCTGTTGCCTGGTCTACTGGAGCAGGGTCTTTGGGCTCAGTGAGGTGCTGATGAACACTCTACCTCCTGCCTACAGTGGGAAACTGGGAGAACTTCCACATCCAGCAAGAACAGACTGGATGGTGCTCTGAGTAACCTGATCCAGTGGAAGGTGCCCCTGGTCCATGGCAGGGGGGTTGGAACTAGATGATCTTTAAATTCCTTTTCAACCCAGACCTTTCTGTGATTCCATAATCCACTGGTTTAAATGACAAGACAGCAAGAAAATGGGTTAAAATATGGATCCACCTTTTCCAAGTTTCTGTTCCAAAGTTGCAGCTACACTTAGTGAGCTGGAGAACCTGCTGGTAATTTTTTGGATCTGTTGCTGGATACCACAGCAGGAGTTTTCAGGCTTGGGCATGGATGTGAGAGGAAGCTGACAGGTCCTCAGCATTTCTGAAATGTAGTGAGGTTTACCCAGACACCTATGTGCATTTCAGAGCCAAGACTCTGAAGTCCCAGCTGTCCTCTTGGATGTCACAGGACATTAACTTTGCCCATATCTTCTATATGAAAAATTCAAGGACACCATTTAGACCACATATATGAATCCTTCAGAAGTCAAATGAGAGCTCAAGCAGAGGGTAGAGAAACAGATGCTGTCAATGACAGGAGGGGATGAGCAGGTTATCCAGGTCCCAGTTCGGAGAAACACTCCTGATCTTCTAGAAGGAGACAAAATTACCTCAAAAGGCTCTTGCTGATTAGTTGCAGTGCTTTTCCCAGCCCCAAATTTGATGGCCTATGTGATCTTACATTCATTAGGTATAAGCACTCCCCAGGCATTTGCAATGATTTTCTGAAGTGCCTCCAAACTACAGTGCAACTTTGGTATTTCATCTCTAGCCACAGTTGGTTGGTTTAGAAGAATTAAACTGAAAAAAGTAGCAGCTGAAGTTTAGGTAGGCAGCCTTGAAAACTGGCCATACACAGCATTATTCCTGCACACCTTTTCCATGTGTCTTGCTGTAACGTAGAATTAAAAGCTCATGAAGAGCTGAGAGTCAGGGCCATCTGACAGATTCTTCTGTTGGCTATAACTGGGTTATTTGTGTTTCATCCCACGGCACTCATGCTTTTTCCCTGCTGGTAGGTCCAGTAAATAGAATTTTTAATTTCTTGAGGATGATTATCTCCTGTCTCTCTCCCAGCTTTTATCTTAGAATTATCCCTCTTTCTCACTGTGGGCTGCTCACAGCTGGTGGCCAAAACACTTTCTGAGTAGTTTGCATCTCCTCCTTGCATGGTGTTCCTGGAGGGGGTGGTCCTGCAGGATGTATGTCAGGTGAGGTGTCTGTCAGATATCTGGGATGCGAGGAAGGCAGAGGACTGGGAGCTGTGGTGTTCCTTCTGCAGCTCAGCCCAAAGAACAGAAAGTGAATTATGCAAGAGACTTGATCAAATTTCTTTCTTAAGTTTCATTGGGAGACTTCAGTTTCACAGTTCCTGAGGTCACACTGTTCTGCTGGAGGGTTTGAGGAGCATTTGCAGTGTAATAAACTATGAGTTTCCAGAGAAGCCCCTCAGAGCCCCAACGTGACGTAGGTTTTCCCATCAAACTAGTTTTTCATTAATTAAAAAAGCATGCACCCTAGATAGTGTGAACTCTTTGAGAAGGACAGTGGAGATAATTATTTATCTTCAGCCTTTAATGCTTTTTTTTTTTGACCTTTGCTAATTTCTTCCATGTTAGTTATTCATGTCTCTGGCATATCTGAAGCATCTTTGCTGGAACCTGCGGGAGGATCATTGCTCTATTTTCTAACTTCTCAATCTTGTCCTAATCAAAAATGTAAATGCATGCATAATGATTTGCATGTCATTAACTTCTGAAAAACACCGTCATGCTAAAATCAATGTTTTTTGGAATCCAATTTTCCTGCCTGCCTGAGAAGTAGCACCTGGAATTCACAAACTAAGAATTCTGAAAATATGAACTGCTTTCAGCACTGCTATTTACCTTCTTTTTTTCAGTTTGTCCAGGGAAGAACTGTAATTTAAAAATAGGGTGGTGGTGATTTTTCTTACCAGTTTCTTTCTTCAGTCTTCATACTTCAACAGCAAGTTGCATTGCTTTTTAAAAATTTAATAATAAGTAAAGTTAGCATGGTGTAAACTCACTGTACACTCATTTTTCACTGAACTCATTGTGATAATTTATGAACACAGCATCTAACACATACCAGGAATTTGTGGGGAAACACCTATACTTGTGGATAGGAACTTGGAGGTTTCAAGGAATACAGGGAAACCAGGAGAAAATAATGTCATTGGGGCAGGACTGGCAGTGGAGCTGCCCCTGAATTTTGGTTTCCNGTGATCATTTATGAACACAGCATCTAACACATACCAGGAATTTGTGGGAAAACACCTATACTTGTGGATAGGAACTTGGAGGTTTCAAGGAATACAGGGAAACCAGGAGAAAATAATGTCATTGGGGCAGGACTGGCAGTGGAGCTGCCCCTGAATTTTGGTTTCCTTGGCACAGAGCTTTGTGTATGAGCTAAAAGATCGGGCTGGGAGTGTCTGTGTGGAGCAATCAGCAGACAAGGATACGACATGGGCGCTTTGCCAGTAGTTTACATGAGTGGCTTTGCTCATGTCAGAGATGCTGAGAATAAGAATTCCTGAGTTTTCACTTGTGGAGGTGATCGCCACTGACATCTCAGGGATGCTGAGTGTGTGGGTTTGACAGAGTTGTTCTATCTTTAAGAATAAGCAGATGAGATTTAATTCCTGTTAAAAACCCGGAGTCTGAAGTGAGCCTTTGATACGCTTCACTTGCCCCGGACTCTGGGCTTGTTTTAATAGGCTGCCTTCAAGTCAGTGAGTCTGTAAGCCAGCTCAGGGTTACTCTGGATCAGATGCCAGAGCCTATAAGGGCTCTCCCTCTCTGAAAGCTCTCACAGTCTTTGAAAACAGGATTATCAGCAGTGCTGGAAATGCCCTGTGCTGCTGGAGTGTGTTATACTGTGGTTAGAAATGCATACTCTGCACCCTGGGTAGCAAAGAGAAAGGGCCATTGCTATTGATAATTCAGTATAGCAGCTTTAAAGTGTCTTTTCTTTCAGGAACAAGGGGAAAACAGTGGACAACAGTTCTGTTGATACAAATAAAAGACCTTCTTCTAAATGGTGAGATAAAACATAAGGCAAACTGTGGATCAGATTTAAGTTCCAATTAGTTTTGAAAAAAGCATCTTGCTTTCTATGCTGGGACACATTTAGCTGTGTGATGTCTGAGAAATGGCAGCTGTATTTCACACTCAGCATTGTTTCTAATGAATTTCTATATTAAGGTAATTAAAAGGTGTTTGATCTCTCGCTTAGAAAATCCCAAACAGACCATTTTTTAAGCAACCATCTAAGTCTTTAGAAACCAGCTGTGTCTCTGGTGGAAAGAAACACAGCGTGTTCACTCTTGAGCGTGTGTTCTTCTGTTGTAGCATGTGGGGAATGTGCACTGGGAGCATCCTGTGAAGATCTTGATAGCTGTGGATGGTTGAGCAATGTGATGTTTAGTGAGAGGATGCTCAATTATGCAAGAAGCAATGTGCCAGCAACCTTCTTGGAGGCACTAGGGCCTTCACAATTAAATAAAAGAGGCCAGTGGCTGTTGTCCTTCCCCAAGGCCAAGTGGCACAGACAGCTCCCTCCACATGCCTGAGGTCACTCCCTTCAAAAATAGAGTGGCAGTGACTGGACTGGCCAAAAAGGAGTGGCTGTGGGGGATGGAACTGAGGGTCTCTGAGTTTTTCATTCACCTTTATTCATTCACTGTCTGGAATGAACAGCAAAAAAACCATTCCAGTGAGAGTGCAGGCAATTAAACCACATAAGCAATGTCTGACCTGTTTTGTTTTCTAGTGAATCTGTAGCTGTGATGTTCAGGACCTATGGCATCATCCCTCTGAAATTGTTATTGCACTTTCATGTAGAAGAGGTGGTCACATATAATTGGTTTAAACCATTTCATTCTTATGTTTGGATTCTAAGTATCTCTGACTTAGGTTTTGGTAACACCCTTATACGTCACCTTGTACACCAGCTCATCATTGCAATTTCACATTCATAGTGCACGAGTGCTTTTGTTTAATTCAACTTGACTGACAAAATATCAACAGAGAGAGTTCTTAACAAAATGTGAGAATTGTAATGAGGGTTCAGTTGTTATGGAAATACAGTTCTGTGACTAACATCCTTCCAATTACAAACAGAAGATATTTACTCTGTCTGAAGGAGTTTTGGAAGTAAACCTCCAGAAAACAGTTAGTTAAACAGTAGTTTTATGTTCAACACAGAAACCAGTTAGTTAAATGGTATTTTTATGTTCAACACTGACCTTCTGAAGCTACGAAACCAGCAGTTTAAGCTTTAAATTTAATCACTAGAGT
Organism: Pachyramphus minor; assembly: GCA_013397135.1. Taxonomy (NCBI): domain Eukaryota; kingdom Metazoa; phylum Chordata; class Aves; order Passeriformes; family Tyrannidae; genus Pachyramphus; species Pachyramphus minor. The sequence continues at coordinate 95,889 of VYXB01010416.1, forward strand.
ATAACAGAGAATATGAATCAGAATATGAGAATATCTAAATGATTATCAAGATAGTCCTCCTTTAAGTTGTGCTATCACTTCAATATAAATATTTTAATCATGCAACCAGTCCACTGAATTTCACCTGTGGATGTAAGAAGAGACTTTGTATCTTGAATAGTTTGTGGCTTCTGCAGATCATCCTTTCTCATTGTTGTGTCTCAGGAGTTCATTTTTTTCATTAAGCTGTAAAAGTTGTAGTCAGTTAATTTTCCAACTGAAGTTCTATAATGTTTACTTAAGTGTGAAAGATTCTCCCCTTCCTGGGAAACATTTTGAAGGTCTTTTCTCAAATTTTTTTAGTAAAATATCTGGACCAATTGTCTTAGTAGCTTGAGGTGTCACTTGGTGTGTTACACAGCAGCTCCAATTTTTAACCAAAATGCAGGCTTCAATTAAACAAGGCATATAATTAAAGAATTTGAGATCAGACTTTTCTGGGTACAAAAAGGTGCTTTGTAATGAGAAAAGCCTGTGCTCAGATCCCATGAACCTCTATTAAATGAGGGCTGATCACAGAAACTGTGGTGTGCAGTAGGTTGGTAGTGAATTTTGTTGATGTCCCTTGTAGGTATGTTTTGAAAGCAACTTTTCCACTGAAAGAGAGTGATGTGAACAGGGTGTGTCACTGGAAACCATGTTGTATTTTGGTTAAGTGACATTTTGATTAAAAGTTTTATGTATTAACACTTTTCCATTTGATGAAAAATGGACTGTAATAGAACTTGTGCCCCTTGCCAGCCTCTGGATTACTCCCAGGACATGTCCTTACAGCTTCCATGTCAGAAGGAAGAAGAAATTTTAAACTGGCTGATAACTGACCTGTGGAAATCTTCCACTGGGCATTTTAGATCAGCTGCTTTCCACTAAAATTCCCCTTCCAGCATGCCATGGTTGTAGGAAGCTCAGTGATTTGGTCCATTATTTTAGTGTACATGTCTGTAGCCATTATTTCTGCCAATAGATCTTTAAGTACACTATAAATGATTCTGGCTGGATGAAACATTATGTCTCTCTTCAATGATATCTATCCAATTAGACAATATTCTCATAGGACATGCCTTTGGTGTAGTGTATAGTTATTGGCTTTGTTATTGGACATTAATAAGACTTCAGAATGATGCCGCCATCAGTGCAGTGGACTGTGCAATGTCTGTCTTCTCCAGGAAATATTAAGATAAGATTTTCTGCAGCATATTATAGCCTGAAAACCATAAACAAGATGATACCTGTTCCTACTACTGCCACTCACACATCCTTTATTACCTGCTGTCTCTTCCTAGGAGTAATAAAAAGGAAATGTGTCTATCACCCAATTAATTTTTTAACCTTGATTTGTGGGAGGTTTTTTATTTTTTTTTTCAGTAAGAATATGTTGCATTAACTCCCAGAAGCTGGAATTTCTGTGGGAGCAACAGAAGTTTCTGTGTATCCAAAGACCTTAATTGAGCTCATTGCCCCTCTCCTATCCTGTCTGATGCTGTTCAAATTATAGCTGAAAAAGATGAAAAGTCTGAAATGAAATGGAATTTTTTTTTGGCAGAGGAGCTTCTCTGCCTATCTACTGCAGGGAATAGCAGCATGTAATTCCTGTTAGGACCAGCAAGATGTGTCAGCTGTGGGTTCCTCAGAGGAGGGAACTGGGTGACTCAAGCAAAGAGATGTAGTTTGGGTGTTTTCACCGCTTGTTATCATAGTGAAGCAGGACCAGGAACCAGGACAAAACTGTGGCCTGAACTGAATGGCTTACAGGACTTTACTGCTTTAAAACACATTTAATTTAGGGTTGGTTTTGTTTTACTTGAGTTCAGTGGTTTAAGTGGTGGACAGAGAATGGTCTTTCTGGAGGGCCTTCTTTCCAGGTGGCTCAGTCACCATAAATTAGTGTGAGAGCTGCTGGGGAAGCTACGAGCCTTCAGAAATGTAACACTTTTCTTGATTTTTGCTTTCAGCCCTGTTACATCCACCTGAATCCACTCTCTCCCCATTGGAAAGTCCAAGCCCATCAGGACCACTCCCCTTGTGGGCACAAGGTAAGGTCATCCAGGGGGTCAGAGAGGCTTCTCACAGGTGGGAAAAGCAATCTCAGGGTCAGCACTGAACATCCCTCCTGGTCTTTCACCCCACAGAAGTTGTCTTGCACCTGTGGACCCTGTTTTTCCTCTGTTTTATTTCCCTTGGCTGTAAGTCCGAGGTACCCCAGTGCTGTCCTCCACGTGGTTACACCGTGTGAGGGACAAGAGCTGGTGACAGGGGCAGCTGTCCCTCTCCTCCTGCTGTCTGACCTTAGTTTTGAGGCTTCCTGTGCCTCCCACTGCTGCTGACACTGGTTGCATCCCATCTTTATGGTTTGTCCTGTCATGTCTGCCAGCTCCCCACGCTGCAGCTGATGTGTTATCTATGGCAATCTGTGTTATCTGGGGTGTTATCTGGGGCAAATACCACAAACATCACCTTCAAAACTCATCCCACCATTTTCCATGTGCTGAAAAAGCGTTATAGAAGAAAAACATGCTGCTGTTTCTTTTTCTAATTATGTTCCTGCTGCCTGAACTAGAAAAGTGTGCATCACCTTACCATCAGCATAGTGTTTAACTGATAGTGAAGTTGATCCTAAATAAATATTTGCAAATGTTATCGTGGAACAACTTTTGACAAACCCTGCGCTTTACGCTGTTTTTTCCACTTTTGCAGTCGGGTTTGAAAAGTAAGGTTTTTGTATCACTGTGAATGCCACTTGTCAGTCAGGTAAAATGAGTGTGCAGAATAAAGCCATGTGAAATTTTTAAAATTTTAGCATAGTTCTTATGCTTCAAAGCAGAAAAGAGAAAAAGGAGCCTTTCTTAAAGCTCAACTGAAAACTTGAACATTTCCTTGAAATTTTCTCTCCTGTGGTAATCCACCTTTTTGATGTGACTTTTGTCAACAAAGCTGGACTAAAACTTTGAGCATTACTTTGAAACGTTCCTCACATGAGACTTCAGATTGACAAAGAAGGTATAAAATGTCATGAAATTAAACTCATCAAACTACTTATTGCTTCCCTTTTTGCAGAGCTCCCTTACTTGCCAAACCAGATGGGGCAAAAATACAGTGCCAGTTACTCCGAATGCAGGAGTTTAGCTCTTGGTAACACACTTTTTCTCAATAATATACACTTCTAGGAGAAAATGCATATGGACTTTTTTTGGTACAGTTTACTCATGCTTATGATATTTATTCAGAGTGACAGAATGTTGTGCAGTACAAAATGACATGTGTAGTAATATATTCATTAAGCTGATATTTATTGATACCTAAGAGTCTGTAATTTTTAACCTAAACTGGAAATAATGTTCTACTGAGATCCTCAGATATCAGCATTTCTTTGCTGGTCATCTGGAAGTATGAAATGGTCCTGTGAAGTGTAGTCTAATTAATGGAATTTGGTAATTTATACTGCAGATCAGTGTAATCATTACCCCAAGCCTTACTCTACCATGTTGTCGTAATTGTTGGTTTTATTTGTTTCCCTCTTAGCATTTGGCTACAGCTGAACTGTTTATAAAATTACTGTTCAGTATTTCAGCTTCTCTCCAGTCTGTCAACTCTTACTTTGAAAATTGCTTTTTCATCTCTCTCACTCTTTTTTAAAATTAAAATCCTGCTTGAACCAGATGGTAGTTTTAGCTTTTCACTTTTGAACTTGAATTTTTTTCCCTTTCTTTTATTTTTTTGTAAGCAGTTTATTCTATTTTAACCTCTTAGTAAGTAACTACAGATTAATATTTTTAAAAGTTTGTAGAGTGAGAGGCACCAGAAAATAATTCAACTGGTGACCCAAAAAGTGAATAAGATTACTTGTTTTCTAGACCTTAATTTATATGCCAGTTGATTGAGATAAGGACTTCAGATTTCCATATTACATCTTTGCTTGAGTAATACAGACATTCTGCAATGGTGGAATCATATCCACAGATTCAAACCAACCAGAAAATGAAGAGAAATATGAAAATGAACAAATATTAATTTCATTCCTTCTTTAGATTTTTTTCAGCTGTGTCTGTGGAGTCACATCAGCGGGAAAACTTGGGTCCCCCTGGGTACTTGTGGCTGATGCCACAAGGTACTTGTTCCTGATTTCCTAAACATCTTGTGTTTCAGTGTGCTCAGTTCACACAGATTAATTTTATCAGTTTCTCACAAACTATAGACAAATGCTGCATTGATACTTGCAAATCGGTACAAAAATGTTTGTGCTTCAGAACACCTGGAGGTGTTAAACAGGTCCTGTAGGGAACACTGGGTTTGCCTTGAAACCTGTCTGCCTGAAATGTAAAGTGAAAATGGAATGTAAAAACCCAAACTAAACCAGAGCTGGAGAAAGTAATCAGTATGTACAATTCTGTTGAAATAAAATATGGGCATCATTTTGCTGGTTCAAACCATGCTAATGTTCCTTAATAAATTCTCATGAAATATTTTAATACTATCGTGCATTTAGAAAAAGTCATGTAACTCCTGAAGTGAGTTTATTATGTAACCAGAAATATTGGCTGAAGGAAAACTGACCAATTTTTACATTTTGTGGTTCATACAAGTAAGAGATGTTGGATTATACTTAAGTGTATTTTATCTTGCTTAGGGGCAGAGAGTGAACTAAACACCTTCTTGATGTCTTTTTGGGTCCTAGTTTGCCTGATATTTGGTCTGACTGAAGTGGTCAGCTAAAAACTTGCAGGTAATTTGCTTATGAACCTGAGAAAGTGTAATTGAATTTATTTTTTCCTGAAGAATTTTCTTCTCTGAATATTACACCCTATTTTTTTCTACTGATGACCATCAGTTAATAATTTCCTCCAAAATTTCTACATTACTTTACTTGTGTTTGAGGACAAATAAAAATCACTTGTTCACTAGTGCAAAGCATTTTGCTAACAGAACATGTAGTCCTGTCCAGAGAGGGTGTAAATTCCTGCTCTGATTTCTGGATGTGGATCATTTAATTAATGGTTTGTCTGATAATGGGGTCACACCTTTAATTCAGGCTTTCTTAAAAAGGATAGAGTGTGACAAATTCCTGGCAGCCTCACTGAATTATAACACTTTCAGAAGAGTCACTAAGCCAGTTAAGAAATATCCAAGGTGCACTGATCAGTTGTTTAGTCAGTTAATGCCAACAGGATGTTGGTGTTCCCTGGCTGGGAACATTCCCAGATGGAAGGACCAGTGGTATTGTCACTGCTGGTAATATATAAAACTCATTGGAACACTTTAAATTACCTTTCTATGTGTTTCTCTTCCATTGTGAAAGTCATCACGATTTCTTAGCTCAGGATGGAATGTGTTGCCCCAAGGACTGTTCAGTGAGGTCTCCTAAACATCATCATTAAGGTGGTGCTTAGGTTTCTGTAAAGAGAAAAGAGCGTGGTGGCCTAAGGACAGTCTTGAAAAGTTGAAAAGAAATTTGTTTCAAATGATCCTAAAATCAGGCATTAGTAAGGCACAAGGTTTTTGTGTAGTACATTTGAACTCCATATCAGAGCAGGATGCAGAAGAGTTTCTGCTTGCTGACTTTTAGTTCTACCAAAGTAAATGTTATTTCAGTTCTGCTGGCATACTCCTGAAAAGAAGCTGCAAAGGGAAAAACCAAAAAACCCTTGGACTTTACCTGCTCTGTGTTTAATTTCCGATTTCTTGGCTTGCATTCCAGAGATTGCTGTTGTAAATGTCATTGGTAGCCATGGGATAAGGGAAGTGTAACTGAGCAGAGCCTTTGGTGAAAGTTTTCTCCCTTTCTCAACACAACAGGCAATGAAAAGCAGAGATTGTAAAATCCTTCAGACCAGGCAAGGCTGGGAAGGGGAAAGACAGGGCAGTTGTCACTCAGGGATGGGTATGGGTGGAAGGAGTAGTTCCCTTGCAGAAGGGCTCAAAGAGAAATGAAGCTGCAAGTCAAACATTATCATCCTTCAATCTTTCTGTGCTTATTCTGACTTAAACTGTGCAAGGAGAAGAGGTGGTGTGAACTCTAGGACACTTGCATTACACCTGGTTGTAGGGATTGTCACAATCCTGTCCCTTAATAATTAACAATTCAAGTGTGTTGTACGTGTAGGGTTGAACAGAGGTGATGAGTGTTGTAATATGGTATCAGGTTATATAGGTTTGAGATGACAAGGAAAATAATTTATTTGAGTTTGCTCTGCAGCAAAAGGCCACACAGGGTTGTTTAAACATTGTTTAAAGCAGTTTATAAAGAGCAGTCAACCTCAGTGAAAGTTGTTCTGGTTTTTTAAAAGTCTGTATTGGATGAGTATGTGATGCTTAAGGAAAGACTTCCACAATATGCCCCACTGTGGTCTCTGGGTGTTGGAGTTTCAGGGGGTTTATTTAAAGCTGTGTGCAGAACAGTTCCTTGGTGAACTCAGGTTGGTACATGATTTGGTTTTGCAGGGTTTTGGGTGCCTGTGTGTCAGCTTTGCCATGGGTGGGGGTGGGGGTGAATTGCATTCTAATATCTGCTGTTTCAGGATATACAAGTTTAATTTCAAAGAATGCTTTAAAAATTTTTCAGAGATCTACATTGTGTTAGTCATGAACATGAATGTTCTGAAAGAGGACTGAGGGCATAGTTTTTCTCCTGTGTAAAAAATTAGTGTGACTTCATTCTTTAACACTGTATATCTCTGCATCTCATGAAGGATGTAGTGGAGTTGGATGAGATACTAAGGGAGAAAAAAGAAGCTGTGACTTCGGTTTGGAGAGGAGAAGGCTGAGTGCAAAAGAACAGAGGTTTTCAAAACAATGAAGGTGGTGGATTAAGTTGGGAACTATTGTTCCTTGAGTTCTGCAATGCAAGAGCTAAAAACTGTTTTTTTAGTTGAAATTGGTAAATTGGTTTAAAACACATAAAGTACATTTTTGTACTGTATGAGCTTTGTAGAGTGTGACTACAAAGATGAAACTTATGAAGAGGGTTAGAGTCTTCTTGGAACAATGCAAAGAGATTTCCCCTAGTGCTATAAGTAGGACTGGATTAAACCAAGACCACTACACCTGAATACTGTTGAACTGGGGAGCGTGTTGACCTCAGCCTTGCAGTTCATTGCTCAATGTGGTAAGAAAACCTAATCAAAGCTGGCAACAAAGCACTGCCAGCACGGTAGTTGTTGGAAGGCACTAAGGAATTGAGTTTTATTTGGAGAGAAGAGAAACTGATTTTTTCCCCCCTCTATGAAGCCATGCCTCAATGGTTAGCAGGTTTTCAGCGTTTCTAGCAACTCCAAAAGTAAACTTCAGTGCACCCCTTAATAGAAAACATTGCATTTAACCTGGGACTTGGATTGATAATGTTGTGCTTTCATCTCTTCAAAATATTGTTTGCAAATTGAATGATAGATAATGAGCAGGAATATCCAATTTGCTAATTAAGATGCTAATAGGTTATTATCAACTGATTCTGCTTGCACTTTGTGATGATACATATTTTGGGTTACTTGCTATTGTTGATCTTAATGAGGCACAGAAGATACTCATCTGATCTGTCCTCTGAAGGGTCTTCCAGTTTTTCTGGGATTTGTGATGTTATAGTGTTCATAATAGCAATAAGAAAGTATATGACTTGTTGGAGATGAGATGCTTTGTGACATCCCCTCACACCACACTGCTGTTGAGGAGGGTGGAGGTGGGAGATGGAGACACACAGACAAGACTTGCAGTGCCAGGTATGGCCAAACTGGACCTTTTCAAAACAGGGTAAGAGTACGGCCAGGACAAGCATTTCACATATTTATGATGTGATTTAATATCTTTGAATTTGTTCTTTATTTCTTTCCTAATATTCTTGTGTAAAACTGATGTTTGCAAAATACTGTCTTTCTTGAATGGCATTAATTAGCTCAACTTCAGCTGCTGTATGTTTAGGACTGGTTCTGCCCCTGTCACTTCATATTAATCAACTTTATATTCCATCTTCTGTTTTCTTACCCAGTCATCACTTTCTCCTGCTGCTCCCTGCTGCCAGTTTCTTTCCTCCCTCTTGGATTTCTCCTAGACCTTGTTGAAAGTTAAGCTGGAAACAGAGTGATGTAAGTTTTGCTATTTGATGCAGCTCTGCAGACAACTCCTGGTTCCTTCCCTGGAGGAAGTAGCTTTTGGGAATCCCCAAGCTCAGAATGGTCATAGTATGCTGTGCATTAATGCCAATAGTGGCTTTTACAACTATTTTGTGCCTTCCTGCTTTTACTTATTTATTTCACATAACGAGAAAAGCACACTCTGTCACATGGAGATTAAAGAATTGCTTGGTGGAAGCCAGATACATCTTTCAGCAAATGAGTGGTTTATAGTTCACACTCACAAATTTGCTCTTTGCAGTTCAACTACTTTTTTTTTTCTTCCTTTTTTTTTTCTTTTTTTTTTTTTCTGTGTTGCACCTTGGAATCTCAGGTCAGGGTGACATTGTGTAGCATTAGCTTTGCTTAATTCCTGACAGACACACACCTTGTCTTTTCAAGACAAAGAAGGGAAGTGTTTCTGACTGAGGTTGCATTTGAATAAAAATACTGTTTTTCAAGGTAACAGTCACTCAAACAGAGGCTGCAACTGTATGAATATTTGAATTCACTTAACAGTCTTTAGAGCATATGAACATTTATTTTTTCAGCATGGAAGGCCAATTGTCCACACAGCAGTCTACATATTTGTAGGGCTGGTCTAGTGATCTTAGCAGCTGAGCGTCTTTTATAAGTGTGTGGCTTTTCCATTTCCTTAATTTTGGGATATAAACTTTCTTAGTATTATATTATTTCATAGTATTTATGATGTTAAGCAAACTGCTTTGTGGATAACAAAACCAGGTCATATGTTTAGGACAAGACTGACTAACCTGTTTATTGGCTGAGAAAATCAGGGAAGGCAACAAACTGTGAATAGAAGAATCTCAGGACAAAGGGCAGAGTGACCCATATTTGAAAGCTGGGGGAAAATGTATGTGCTTTCTTTGATTGTGTTTACACTTTGTATATTCTACATAGAGCCAAGTTTGAAAAAATTGAAGACCTTAAATTACATTAATACTGTGAGTAAGGATAAGTGCTGAATAAATCCCCTGTGGAAAGAATAGGTGACATTCTGTGCAATAGATTTTTACTGGAAAATCCCAACAAATAAATTGATGCCTGGTGTAACTGTTTCCTGCAATATGTTATGTGAACAAGAAATTTATATCCTTGGCTCAGTTACTTTATTGATATTAATAAATGAAGTTCCACTAATGTGCTAAATGTCTTTGTGGTGATTCAGGGAAGGGAGAGTGCTTTCTCCACAGAACCCAAGCCATCAGATCTTAAATTCAATATTTTGATAAATGGGCCAAGTCATTATGTGTGGTATACATATAACTAGGAAAAAGCCAAACCAGGCTCTTTGGGAAAAGGATTGCAATCCACGTGGAGGTACAATTGCACTGTGGGGAGATGGATGGGGACAAAGCGACCTGATGGAACCCAGAGCCTGTACAACAAACAGCCTTATTGCAGAGGGTAGAACCACTGCATCACTGGCACATCACTCCAAATCTCATGTCTTAGGACTGGACATGTCATGCAAACACAGGTGACACTCTCAGAGATGATGTGTTTTGTGACACTGCTATGGCTCATGGATGCTCAGCTGGAGGCATCTGGAGTCAAGTGTCCTTTCCATAAAATGTCAGGAGCTGCCTTCTTAGGGGCTTCTTTTCCTGCTGTAATTCTTCTGTAATGAAAATTTCTGTGTATTTTCAGCAAAGATAAATAAGCGTTGCATAATTTGGTTGATTGGCATGGGGTTTTATTTGCCTGGCTTGAGACCTCCAGTGGGATTTGTGTACATCTGCCAATTTTATTCTCTTTTCTCCCATCCCTTTATCAGAAATGTGTTTGCCTGGGAGCAGTGGCTTCCCTAGGGGTGGTGGGTAGTTAATGTGACTCAAAATTTATACCTGATTTTTTTAAACTCAGATTGTGATCTTAATGCATTGCTTGCATGTGGCTATCCAAAAACGTGCAGAAAGGCTTATGAATTTCTACGTTGTGGAACCTTTTATATTCTTCCATTTATTGTGCTTCCAGTTTCATTGAACGTTGGTTGTTGCTATGAGGGAAAGAAGAGAATCCTGTCGGAACTATTAATTTAAAAACCATGCATTGTCAGTACAGATGCTCAAATCTGCTCCCACTCTACACATCTGCTGCGTTAAAGCACATACATTGGTTGTAATATGGGTCTGATCTTATTAAATATTATCCAATTTATATGGAGATAATCCCATTTAGCTCAAAAATTCATGGGAATGTTTTGGTACTTGCTTTGTCTACTTTAAGTTTCTGTAAACTGTGCTCTTAGCATGTTACGAGGCTCATGTTTCCCTGTGGTTTTATTTCCTCACTGGTTCCCTTCCAGCTCACCACAAGTAAATCCAAGGCTGGATTAGGAATCTATGTCCCAGATCCTATTCGAGTATTCCTGAAATGTGCTACAAGGAAAGGCTCACACCCTGCTCATTTAAAGGGCATCCTTCCCTGTTCTGTCTCAATGGAATAAAGAAAATGTACCCCTGGTGATCTGGGAGAAGCTGAACAACTTGTGTTTCAAGAGGCAGTACACATAATTTTTAAATTCTGTGTGTTTTTCACTTTTTGTTGCTTGTTTTGCTTGTAATTTTCTCCATGAAGAGACTGCTGTGCACCATCAGATTAATTAGGCCTGATAAGTTTCTTGAGATCACATGTCTACAGCTCTTAACCTTTGTGGCTTGTTGTGTTCATGGTGATTTACTTGCTAAACCTTAATGAAATTTTAAATTAGCACCTGTTTCCTTTATTATTGAGATGACTGTCATGGTATTTTTACTAAGAACAGTTTAATCTTCCACGACAGGTTGGTGTAATTATTTGAGAAGTATTTGACGTATATTGCACTTTATCTTACATTTCTATGTCCTTTAAATACTGCTAGTGTGATATAAACTGATTTATTCTCTTTGATAATGACAAATGTTTTTCTGAAGAGAATTTTTAATCCAACCTCCCAAATACTAACAATCCTGTCCACTTAGACCAACCTAAATGTGGTACAGATTTGGAATAGATTGACCTGTGTGTTCACTCCAGTGGAGTGGCAGGCAGGACCTGGCAGTTGAATAATTCAGTTGTGGGCACGTTGTCCTTGCACAGGTCAGCCCGGTTTCTCTCCGTTCCATTATTCCGTCTTTCATCTCTCTTCAGTTAGTGTAGCTCAGCCAGCCAAGTGAATAGATTCCCATCTTTCACTGAAATTCCTGTCTTTAAGAGGATGATAAAGAAACAGAGGCTGCAGCTCCCTGAGTTGTGATTTATAAGTGGGGGCAGTGATCTCCCTCCTGCTGTCACAAGTGATGAGTGTTTCCACAACGCAGCAGTGATTGTTGAGATGGGACATGTAAATAAAACAGAGCCATCTGGGCTGCTTAACACAGCAAACATGGCACTCTGCTCCTGGGAGGAGATTCAGACTCTGTCTTCCTTCTAGGTCATTGGAATCTGAGCATTTCATCCACTTCTTGGAAATATTCTTCTCTCTTTGGTCAACAGCTGGTAACATTTACAACCCTTTGAAAGTGCTGAATTCTGAAAACCCAAGCCTTTGTTTGGAAATACAATCAATAGGTTTTCCTCTGTGATCTAAGGCTCAAAATCCAGCTACAGGATAGGTAGGAAATGAATGCGAATCTTCCTTAGAATCACAAAGTTCTCCACCACTCACAGAACAAAAGACTAGAAAATTTGCGGAGCAAAATTTAGGGTTGAATTCATTGAGTTGGACAGATCTGATGAGTTACATGAAAAATTACACCCAGGGTGAGCACCTCCTGGCTCTTTGAAAAGCTTTTATTTTTTGGTACTTGTCATGGATTTTTGCACTATTTGGGAAATTAAATGATTATGAGCCATGAACTGAAGATGGCACATTTTTCTTTCATCACTGATTGCTGATAATCTGCAGCTGTACTTATTACTTTAATTATATTGCCATTTTATGTTTAGATAAGCATAGGAAGGAGGTATTTTTCTTTCCATATTTGAACATTTTTTAAACCTACTACTATCAAGCAACCAAAATGGGAGATCTGATGTTAGACCTATTTGGAATGAAATAATTCTTTATATGTTGTGGCTTTTCTAATATGAGTCTTCACAAACTTACGTTTTGGAGTGGAACTGTTTAATTTTAGAAATGCTGAACACAGACATTGAATAGGTTAACTATTATAAAACTATTATAAACTGTTAGCAAGCCATCCAAATACTTTTGGGGGGATGAAAATAATTGTTGGCTGTGAACATTTTATTCTTGAACTTGAATTTAATGATTAGCCAGAGTTTAAGTTGTTTTAGTAGCAAAGAATCATCACCTAATGAAGTGCCAGGTGTACAAATTGCCTCATGTGGTCTCTTCCTATATGAATTCTCCTTAGTTGATGACATGTTCCAGGGCCTCAAGAATCCTCATCATACAAATTAAACCATGCCTTGCTTCAGGTGATTCTCAGTCCAACTGCTACTTAAATACCTTGCAAGCCCTTCTGATCCTGACAATTCAGTGTTTGCCCTATAGGGACCTCTTTAATGAAGGTTATACCACCCTAAGTAATCTGTTAGAGACGGCAAGAGTGGTATGATCTGAATTTGGGGCTGTCCCACTTTATGAGAGGAGAAGGGAAATCAAGAAAACTGTTGCCATGGCAGTTTCTGCTGTGGCTCCTGTACTTGGGAAGTCTCTGGCGTAAAGTAGCACAGTGACATGTTGGATTAAGAGTTCTGCAGGATTGTTTGGGCAGCAGGACTGCCCAGCAGCATTTTGAAGGATTTTTAACTGTTACTGTGCTTGTCCCATTTAAAACCCTAGACTATTTGTTTTCTGCTTAAGAGTGGGATATTCTTGTATGACAAACCCAAATTCTGCCTAAATTGGATCAGATACTTACATTCAGGTTATTTTGAGATAGAATCTGAGAAGTTTCAAGCTTTACTCATAGTTTCATTCTTACATCAACTTATGAGTTTACTCATGGGTTGCTGTACTCCACATTTATTCAGGATGATCAAACTGCTATAGCAAATATGCAGAGTCCTGACTCCTGATGTCACAAGAAGGAAAAGGTCATAACCTTCATAAACTTTGCACCTTGTCTTCCCTCCTCCTCCAAATCTTGGGAATTGGAAGAAGCCATATTGTGCCTGGGTGGGAAACAGTGGCTGAGAGATCCCTCCTGTATCGCTGCTTTTCACTTTTGTGGAAAATCCCCATTTTTGTGCTAATTTGTTGCATTTTAGCATATTCTGCTGCCCAAATTCTCGATGCTGCTTTTTTCCTGTGTCTGTTAAGTGTCTTCAAAGAGGCAAAGTGTGGGACTATGGAGATTCTCTGTCTTTAATGTATATGAAATTAACAGTGCATATTTATATTGTCTGGATTTTGAACAGGAATTAAATTTTGTTTGTTTGTTTGTTTCCTGTTTTGTTTTTTTTTCCTGCTGACATGAATTTGCTGCCATAGGCAGTGAATAATCTGAAGCTACAAAACATCTGGCATTTTTGAAGACCGTTCTTTGCTACCACACAATATACAGGAATTTAAGCCATTATGTTTAGGCTGCTGAGGAAAAAAGATGAGAGTAGTCAAGCATAGCAAAAAACTAAGAGAGTCACAAATATGTGAATTCATTCCAGTAAGTGTTCGAGCAGCTGTAGATTTGATATTTAGTTCTAAAACGGTCCACATGGAGTTCTTTCTATTCTGAATTTTAAATATATGCCCAAATATGGTGTCTCCTGATGTATAAAATAACTATTTTTCCACTTCCTTGAACTGTTTTCCTGATTCTGTTCACATTTCAACCTCATGACCAGATTTTGTTTGCTCTGGCTTTATATAATGGCAGGATTAGCTGATAGGAGTCTCTCAAAATCTCAGATAGCTCTTCTCTTGCTACATTCATTTTTCAGCTCCTTTCTTTGTTCTTTGCTGGTCTGGAATCAAATCAGGTTTGTTTGTTACGTCTCTCTCAGGCAGGATTTGAATCCATCATGTCTGTATGTGCTTGGTCCTAGTACTTACCTCAGTATTTCAGCTCTCAGTTTAACTTGGGGACAATGCAGAATTCAATGTGTCTGTTTGGGGTCTATTAGTATTAAAGACATCTGGAAGTCTCTGAGTATTACTAAACTAATGGACTGCCTGGAGCTTTACAGTGCAAAGTGCCTTCAGTTGCCTATAAGTTTTATGAGTGTACTGTTAAAGCAGCAGTTGGTACTTTAATGCATCATAACTGCCCTACTTTAGCAGTTTTTTACTGAACTGGGTTGTGTAAATTATTCTATAATCATGGGAACTCTGCTGGTATTCATGTTTTGTAGACATCACATATAAATAACCTTTGATTTCAGAGGCATATGTGCTAATAAGAGGGTCTTCAGGGTTGATGACACCTTTGTGTACATGAAAATAGAGAAAACAGGGTGCTGTGATAGCGTTAAGGTTAAATTAATGAAATTTGTTGTTTGGAGTTGTATTAATTAAAACATGCTAATCCTGTTGTTAGATGCTCCCAAAGGCTTCATTTTTGGGTGTTTCAGCATATCCATTTTCTGTGCCGTCCTCATGAATGTACAGAGATGGGGCTCTGTGGGGCTCTGTGGCTGTGCAGGCATCTGTGCTGGTTGGTCAGCTGGGAGCCAGTTCAGAGACACAAACTGGGAATGCTCTGGCATTGAAATAATGTTAAGAAGTTATGCAGAAGTATTCACTCGAGTTTGCCAGTAGGGTTGTATGATTTTTGTTGACTTGTGTTTGTGTGAGTCAGAATAAATGCATGTTTGTCTAGGCATCACTTGTCTACTCAGTAGTAGAATTTACTTGAGCTTTGCTGTTTTTATTTAGTCACTTTTACTTTTCTAGATGTGCATGTGGCATAGAGAAACATCCACAAACAAGGTTAAATTCCTGTGTAGAAAATTCCTTAAACATGTTGCCATGACAAAAAGGGATGCAAAGATCTCGACATTTTCAGTCTGTTTGTTCAAATTCGTACAAATACTGGAACGTTTCTTACTTTGCCTGATCTGGGTGAAAAGATTTGACCTGCATCCTTTAGGGAATGTTCATTCTGCAGCACAATGGCACAGCAAGGGCTTTCCTCCAGCAGTGGCAGCAGCTGGGTTTGGGAGGCAGCGTCCTGGTTAATTCACCGGAGGGAAAAAGAGCAGGAATAAGGAGCTGAGGAGAGAGAGGACTATAAATACTGCCTGGCTGCAGCTCTGCTGCTCCCTGAACCAAGTTACTATTGCTACAGTGCACACTGCAAAAATGTCACATCTCCTCACTGCAGCACTGAATGGTGTGGAAATAAATATCCAACTGCACTGTTTGCCTCTGCTTTCACTTGGACTTACAGTTTGGTTTCTGTAGTTTTACAGTTTGGGGTTTGATAGTTTTACAGCTCGGGGTTTTATAGATTAATTTGATGAAGAAAATGGCTTATGTGACTTTCCTCCTTATCCATCTCCTACTTTACAATGGCTCTTGAATTCACTGTTCAACTTCTGCTAAATTTCCTACAGGAGCAGAAATCTCCGAAGGTGTTACGTTCCTACAAAGGTGTTAAAAATGGGGGATTTGGTATAGGAGAGGCTCTCACTCGAGCTCTCAAAAAGGATTGACATGTTGCCTGTGTCTTTGGTGTCTCCTGAGGGATGAGCCTGTGCAGGGCTGTGTTCTCTTGTCCAGCCACTCATGAAAGCCACGTCTGGAAGGGAAACCTGTTGCAGTAGGATGTGCAAGTAACCAGGGATTTCATAACACAGACATTTATTCAGGGTTGCATCAGAAGCTCTGAGATAAAGAGGAGCTTCTGCTCTACTGATCCTGAACTCAAG
Organism: Pachyramphus minor; assembly: GCA_013397135.1. Classification (NCBI taxonomy): domain Eukaryota; kingdom Metazoa; phylum Chordata; class Aves; order Passeriformes; family Tyrannidae; genus Pachyramphus; species Pachyramphus minor. The sequence goes on from VYXB01010416.1 coordinate 111,866, forward strand.
GAGGTGGAAAAACAGAATCTGGGAGGGGATTCAGTTTTTGTCAGCCAGAAGGGAGGACAGTTGCTCACTCTTCCAACGGTGATGTCTTTCTCCACTGTGTAACCTCACCCAGCCTTATTAAGAAGCCAGGATTGGCACCATTTATTTATTTTCTACAAATTTCCAATGCACAAACACTCTTATTAATAGGGATTTTCCCTGGTCTTGGCAAAGAGCAGGTTTTTCAAGCTGATTTTCTTATCCTTAGGGTTGGCTCTGGAGAGCACAGTGAAAAAGAAGTTAACGTCCAAAATGCAAAATGAGAAATTTCTGTAAATAGAAGAACTTGGCCTCCACACAGAACGAGCTGCTGGCATTCCCCTCTCTTCCACAGTGATATGCAAAAATTCCCTGCAATTAGCTTTTATTAGTGGGGGGGTTTTAGTAGCTGAATACTTAACCTTTACGTTGCTGTTGTTAATTTGGTTGTTTACAAACAAAACCCAAAAATATTTGCTTAAGGTTCAAGCTGTTGCTGTGGTCATACCTTTAGTAAATCTTAGCAATATCTGTCCTAAGCTGACCGAGGTATAAATCATTCCTAAAACCAACAAAGCCTTGGTTTTGGAGTATGTTGAGCTGATATGTCAGCATTTGAGAGCAATTCTGGGAAGTTTCATCTGTGATTGATATATCCAGTCCCAAGTAATGCCTCGTCTGTCTGGATTCATTTAGAAAGGGAAAGTTGGTGCCTGTAAAAGAGATGGTTCAGAAGTGGACGCAGTTTTTCCCATCCCAAAGTTTAAGAAACCTGTTAGGTTGGTTTATTTTGCTTTACTTTTTATCTACTGCCTTTTTTCCTTGTAAGGATTCTGGGTTTTGCCTGGTGAGAAACAGCTGATAAGCTTTCTTACTCCCTTTCTTGTAACCTTAATGATGGTGGAGTTCACATTTATATCTCCCACTCCAAAAATGCAAAACCTACCAGGTTTAATCTCAAATGCAGCTGACATTGGTAAAAAATACAGTAGTTCAGTGTGGGAAATGTCCTTCAATAGTTTATTTTTTTGTTGCTTCTATAAGACAGTTGTGCAGAATTATGCAGCTGCTGGAGAGACAGATTTGCCAGTATTTTCTTCCTACTCCAAACAGTTTAGATAGCTATGTTTATTTTTAGTAAAATATGTCAAAGTCTAGCTTTATTTAAAATAAAGTGTCTAAAAGAGAGTGCCTGTTTAGACCTCTTATTGTGCTTAGAAGTAACAGATGTAACATAATTTAGTAGTATTTTTAATGGAGTATTGTACACCAGAATGCACCAAAAAGTAAAAAAAGGTTTGTCAAACTTGCTTTTGCAATGGAAATCTTGGATTTTCCCTTCCATTTATATCTGTAAAAGGAGGAAATATATAATAGGGAGGATTTTTTTCAGCATGAGCTTCTACCCATCAGTGAAGGCATTAAAATTTGAATCCAGTCATGCACTTCAGGGATAGAAGTTACTTGGATGTAGACTATGCCTGCTGATCCAGGAGCTGGACTGGCATGTCTGATGATTTTGGGGAGTCCCTTTGGAGGCCTGGAAACAGCAGACCCTAATCTCTGGATCTCAGCTGGACCTGGGGAAAAACCAAGCATCTTGCTGCTCAAATTTTGGTTGTTCACCAGCCACACATTTCTGGGATGCTTAGTGTTCTGGCAAGACTTAAATCAAGTAAGATGTCAGTGGGAAACAGCAGAGCAGCGTCTTTCACCTTCTGTCAGATCTGGCCTGAAATTATGTCTTTCTTGATAACCTAAGGAGCTTATTTTTGTCTTAGTACTGACTTCATGCTGCCAGAAGCACTCTGGAGTGAGTGAAATCACATCAGGCTCTGCCCTTACAAAGCTCTGCGTAGTGTTTTTGTTACAGCGTGATGAACATGTTTGAAATTTGCAATATTATAAACTTCCTCCATCTCTTCCATCAAAATCTTCATGCCCTGAGCATTTCTGCATTATTGATTTTAAATAGGGTGGCCATTAGGTTGCTTCATTTCTTTCTCCACACGTAAATCTTTACGTTTTTCTGTGTTTCTACAGGAATCTGAGATGAGGGTGAACTAGATTCTGATGATCATCTTGCTGTCACCTGTATTGACAGGTAAGTGTGCCAAACTAATTTTGTAAGGAAAGTATTTGTAAGAAAGTTATTCGTGTCAGGTGGGCAAACCCAAAAAACTTTCAGCCCAGGAACTTCACCCGTGTGTTTTGCCGCATTCTAAGGTGTGTTTCAGTGAAGAGGTGGCCAAAAATGACTGAAAAACCTGCTTGATCCCCAACAAGGAAAACGTTCCTCCTCCTGCTTTATGGCGTTGGGTGGATTATGAGAATGAGAGCAGAGGAATTTGCAGCTTAACTGTGGCCTGGAGTGAAGGTGGCTGGCACGTCTTGTTAACTTTTATCCTCACACATACCAACTCTCCTCCTCCTCCTCCGGAATGTACTTCAAATATGAACTAACAAGTAGACTAATATTATAATATTTGTTGTATTAGACATGATATACACCCTTTTTTTTTTTTTATTTAGGGGCAATTTATTAATGGAGTCACTGCAAATTTGCAACTGATGTTAAAACTGGATAAAGAATTTCTGGGCTTTTGTACTGTAATACCTTGTTGTAAAATTAGGTGAGAATTGATGGACCAGTGAGTCAGTGTAGATATATTGTGCTACACCACAGTCATTTTCCTTTTTATCTTTTGGGTTTTACCTTATCTGCTGCATTTTCAGTGTTTTCTATTAAAAAAGGCTTCTAGTCTTTATATTTATTATGTATTTTTTTTATCTTAGCTTTACTGTGGTTCTTTTAGAACACAATTTTAAAAGTTTTGGTAATACTCTGGGGACGACTGAGAGCTATTTATGCAAAACAATTTCTTAAAGTAACATTATTTTCTTGGCTTCCAGTTCAATCATTACAAAATAAAGAGAAACATTAAACTCAGAAATCAGAAACCTAGAACAAAAAGGACACTGATTTGAAATTAGGTTTCCTCTGGTAAAGCTTGATGCTTCTCTATGATCTATAAGCTAAAAAATTCAGTTTCTCTGTGATAAGAGAAGCTGAAGGTGCCTTGTCTTGCACTGGCTGCTGCAGGGTTTTGTTTTAATGCACATTATGGACACAGATTAGATTATGAGTCCTAACAGTACCAGTACCTTTGGATGAGCACTGGAAGCAGAGAGAAAATAGAGAAACAATGTAAAATGTGTGAGATTTATTGCTGTAAAGTGTGTAGTGACATGAAGTAGTATAATCTGGAAATAGCAGTATAGCCTGTGAAACTGGGAAAAGGGGAAAAAGATTAATAAAATATTTGTACCTCAAAGGCCAGTTCAACAAAAATTTCTGGTTTATCAGGGCATTTAATAACTGCCTGTTTGCTTCAGTGGTAGGGTCATTATTAAAGATAAATACACCAGTCAAAAGACAAAGGTACAGAATCAGGTGTGCAAATTTGGATTTTAAGTATTGTATTTGACATTGTGTTGAGTTGATGGGATAATTCTTTTTGTTGGCTGAAACATTTAAGTGAGTTTGCAGTTGTGCAGAGGAGCTTTTCAAGAGTCAGGCTGGTCTTTAGTCTATGGCGTGACCAAAACAATCCATCAGTCACTCCCTGATAAGGGATGTACACATTTGAATTGCATACAGAAGTGAGAAAGTGTGGTTTGTGAAAGCAATTATATAAAATAATTCTAGAACAGGAAAAAAAATCTCAAGTAATGAATTTTTAAATTATGTACTCAGTGTAGGAAACAGAAAGGCCCCATCAGTGTGTGGCTGAACTACTTTTCAATTAAGTCTGAAGCATAAGGAGCAGCAGTTACTTATAATGATACTACCTTTGATGAGACTACCTTTGATTTGCATGGTTTACTGAAACAAAGTTTAAAATATAGATGTGATTGTGGAAGGCCTTTGCTTACCTTTTCAGTTTTGTTTTTTAATTTTTTTGAATGCCATTCTTCCCCATTTACATTCACTGCAGCCACAGTCATTGCAGACTTTCATGGCTGAGCACATTGTGAGAGCCAGCAGTACAGTGGGGTTGGATATAGGCTGCAAACACTCCTCTGTGCTTTGCATGTTTGGAGTGGGATTTTCATCCCAGGTCTGTGGTTTTCCTAAAAATATTATTATTGTATGTCTTTGTTGCATGGTTTTGAGTCTTTGGGTCAGGTGGTTTTGTTGTGGGGTTTTCTCCCCCATACCAATATATATTTAACAGCTTTTATTACACTATACAAAATATTGTGCATAGAATCCTGGAATGGTTTGAGTTGGATGGGACCTTGGAGATCATTTAATTCCTATCCCCTACCATGGGCAGGGACACCTAGACCAGGTCGCTCCAAGTCCCATCCAGCCTAGACTTGAACACTTCCAGGGATGGGGCAGCCACAGCTTCTCTGGGCAACCTGTGCCAGGGCCTCACCACCTTCTGACTAAAGAATTTCTTTCTAATCTTAGTTTCTCTTCTTTTAGTTTAAAATCATTCTTTGTCCTGTCACTATCTACCCATGTAAGAAGTCATTCTCCCTCTTTTATATAAGCTCCTTTTAAGGACCATATAAGAAAATTCAACTCTGATATGCAGAAATAGTCCTTCTCTATGTGTGACTGAAAAATCATGTGGAGAAGAGCAGTTTCAATTTATTAAGGACTGGAGAAAACTTTTGAGGTGAGGCATCTAGTGATGGCAAGTGTAAAAAAAAACCCAACCCAAACATCTGTGATACAGACTAAATAAAATCTGTGGGAGAACATTAAGCATAAAATGTTAAAAAATAAGCATAAAACCTAATGGCAAATCTCCTTCTAATGCTTGAACAAAATATGTTTTTAGTTTTATGCTAAAGCTGAAAAGAACAGCTTTTCTCTCTCTGTCTCTGCCTCCCTTGTTCGCGCAAACAGCAAAGCAGAGTTTTTGGGTTTTGTAAATCTCATTAATAGGTATGTCCTGAAGGATTAATTCATATGATGGGCTTAATTATTTCCTTCCCTGCACAGCTGCATCCCAAGGTAAGCAGAGCTGCCTGATGCTGTTCCTCTCTTCTAATGAGGTGCAGGGATACACAGACCTAACAGCAGTGTTGGGAAATGAGCTTTGCATGGGAATTGTTCCAATTAGCAACATAACAGAGGCATTTGGGCTGCAAACTGGGAAGAAGTTGAGCAAAGTGAGGGGTGCATCTTATAGAGTCGCCCCAACTCCTTGTTTTATAGAAAACTAGGAGTCCTTTCAAGCACAGTATTCCTGGGCATCACTGCTTTTCATGGTCCCACATGGGTGGCCTTCCCAAAAGCCTGACTGTCAAATCCTGTGTCAGCAGCTGCTTGTTACCTATAGAATGTTTAGTAAGAGATTTTTACTAAATACTTTCTCCAAAACAGAAACTGATAGTAGTGTGCCTGGAGTTCAAGTGATGCTGTTTTTTCTATTAAGAATATTTTAAATCCTGATTCAATCAAGATTTTTTGTTTAAAGGGTGCTTTTATATTCAGTTTGCGTATCTTGATTAGACTGGGATAATTTCCATGGATGGAATCTCCTACGTGTGCTGTCATAAAATTATAAATGGTAATGAATTCACTTAATCAGGTCTTACAGGGATACAATCAACATAAGATCCAGTCAATTACAAATGAATTTGTTTAAAGTATTTCTGGTTCTCCAACAGCTTCATTTGAGGACTTGCATTACTTGCGTCTGAACTAGAGACATATCCAAACAGATAAAAACTAAACTTTGGAAAGAAATCACTGTCATAAAAATAAATCCAGAACTTCTGGTGATGCTGAAATGTATCCGAATCTCTGGTATAAAAAGGCTTTTAAGTACTGAAAGCCTGAAGAGTTTGTTACGAATCTGTAGTTTCAAACAATAATATTCTTTCTGGTTTTTAGTTTCCCTACTTTTGTGCAGTAGTCACAAACATGTCTTTCATTCTGTTTCCTTCTTGCCTAAAAAGTTTTTATTTCTCAAGCTGTTTATTGAAGGTAATTAAACATTGATAGTCAGAGAGGAAACTGTCTCTTTTTATCAGTTTTTGTCTTGTTTGTCTAAATTTTGGCTAGCTAGAATTTGGTAAAAAAGAGTTTCTTATCTATATAATGAATCAAAATCTCAAAGATCAAGAAAATAATTCAGTTCTACAAAAGGACTGTGCTGCCTGGGTCACCTGGGCAGATCATTTAACCTTTCATCATTCACCTGCAAAATCCTAAAGGATGTCCTTAATTGTGACATGAGCACAGGCTGGAGTTTAAGTTAAAGCCTAAGATGTACTTGGGCTGGAAAATAACCAGGCAAGATGCAGATAAGGTCAGCAGAGTTCCTTTTTTAAAAAATTTCCTCTGGAAAGAAAAAAAGTCAGGTAAGTTTTCTGCAGTTGGGGTAAGAGAAGCCTGGAGACCATCTGTCATGGGAAGCAGGGATATTTGCTGCAGACACACACAGATGGGCTCAGGGATAGTGAGGACACGGCACGTGGCTTTGCCACTGGAGTTTGGCTAAACCAAGGGCTGGTCACCTGCCCTAGTTCTTCTCCAGTGTGTGCATCCTTTCTGGGTCACCATTTGTTTGTTACTTCCCTCTTGATTAAGAAAAGAAATTATGTGTGTGAAGGCCAGGTAGTTCTGCCTTTCTTTCCTCTCTATTAGTGGTCCCGAAGTCAAGACTTAGTCCTGCTCAGCTACTCAGAAATTTAAGCTGAAACTGAACTAGACATTTCTTCATCCACCATATTGCCTGATATGAAAAATAATGGTCACATCTGGACCTGTGTTTATCCAAGTGCTCCTGATCTGAAATGCCTGGACCTCATATTAATAATTCAAATGAACTCAAACTGATCAACGAAAATGGTCTCTTCATTTGACAGCTTGGAAATCTCCAATTACAGGGCACTTTGGCAAGGGACTGGCACAGATTTGCAGACTGGAGAGTCTTTGCTCTGTGCCCCCCAAATCCCACCCACAAAACTGCTGAAGATTTTGGGTACCTGCTGTCCTTTACAAATTTCAAGGGGTGCTTCCCCCCCCAAGTTGAAATAGAAATGAATTTGTTGAAACTAAACAACAAAAAAGTTCAACATGCACAAGGAGGAAGAATAATTGATTTTTTCCCCCCCAACCAGCTCTCAAAGATAACAGGCAGTTTTATAAGAAAAACAGTGCATCTATTTGAAGCTTTTTTTTTTCCTTTTTAACTGACATATTATTTCTTTGATTAAACTAATGCAACCATGAGACTGTTCTTGGAAACACAATAAGTAAAATGACATAGTAACCCCCGGGATCACATCTGAGGAAAATTCAGATTAAACTTTGTAGCAAACTCTAAATGCTAATCCATATGTAAGGAGAAAAAGGGAATCTGCTTTATCGACTCTCAGGTCTTGATCTAATCTACATAACAAGACACCAACAGTGCTTCTCTGTCAACACTTAATTCCATTTGTATTTGAATTATCAGAAAAATGTTTCCTTTATGGATAATGAGGAAAAAGGTTGATAAGCACAAAACGCAAATTCACAAGCAACAAAACTGCTTTGTCCACCAGGGATATGAAACAGAGGTAAATATGTTCAGAAAGCTTTGATTTTTTTTTTTTTTTTAACTCCTGTTGTAAATCTTCTGGAATTCTCTTATGTCAATACTCTTCTGACATACTATAATCTTTTTGATATTTATGTAGTGAAGTGCAAGCAGAGGCTGGAAGCAAAAGGGCTAGAAATAAAACTGCTTGGCCTACATGCTTCTGTTTGGTAAGGAAATTTGTTGGGGACCCCAAAATGACCTTCTTATCCATTGTTTATAAATATAGTGACTTTTAAAAATTGAGGTGGTAATACTTCAACACTACGTAAAGAACAAGTCATAGCTACTCACATGGTAGCATTCCTGTTTTAGATAAGTGAAGGGGAATGTTTTCTTTCTGTCAGTGTAACAGCTGCATCTGGAGCATATTTGGTCATATAACACTTCCAGGTATGGGACATCCACAGCTGCTCTGGGAAAAATATAAACATTATATGACAGCTCCAACACTACTTGCTTAGAAAAGGCTGTTGATTTGAATTTATGAGTGCAAGTAAATATATCTCAGATTTGAAATGAAGTGAACTTTGGTATCTAAGATAATACACTTGGCACATTTCATTAAAAAGTGGTGTTGTTTTCCATTCTTATTTAATTGCTACTTTTATAGCTTCTTTTGTTTAGCATCTGTTTAAAGTGCTTTAGGATTCGGCATTGATACATCCCGAATAGAGGAATTTTCAAACTGAAAATTGGTTTTACAATTTAGTGCGTGCAATTGCTGTAGGATCCAGTTTCTTATTTAATATTTTAAAGTGCATAATGATTTTTCAATAAATAAAATGTAGTGTCCATTGTAAAGCGTATTTAAAGAGTGACTTTGGAGTGCTGTTGTTTGTAGTCTTTCTGTGGGAAAGCATAAGTTCTGATAAGTGTAAAAACTAGAGGCTATGTTAAAACCAGCTCTAGAAATGAACAGAGCCTGGAAGCTCCCTGCCTTGGGACTCATGGTGCTGGATGTAATTCCTTGTCTAGAAGAATGACCTTTAAATAAAGGTCAGGCAGAATTGCACTGGAAACCTTGCAGGGGCTTAAAAGAAGCCACTTAAGAACTTATATTGCCAGTGGGATTTGGCCTTTACTGTAAACTTCACTGGTTAACATTTATAATACTTGCTATGTTTTCTCTATTCATATATTTGATTTTTTTTTTTAAAGATTTTTAACCATTTTAACCAACTTTGCTGTGCTAAATCTTTACGTCTGGTTCCCCTTTCTGCCAGCAGGTTCTGTTTTCTCAGGTCAAAATCCTACTTCAAGTGTTTTTCATGTTGAACTTCAAACATTCAAAAGCTTTTTCTACATCCGCTGCTCTGCCTGTCATCCAGCCTTCCCCATTCATTACAATAAGTTGCCTGTTTCCTGTATTCTTTGTATTTCTTCTTCCCTAAAATGTCTCTTTACATCTGCCTGATTGAACTTCAGCCTTTCCATGAAGATACCATGACCAGCTGAATAGTTTACAAGCAAAATAAACACTAAGTAGAAGAGACAGAGAACAAAGGGGAAATTTAGCATTCAAAGCTACTTGGAAACCAAAGAAACTTTTAGAAAACCCCCCTGTATTTACAGAAATAGGCTGTGTGTGTAGATTTTGTATGTGATAATGGTGAAGTATCTATGTTTTAAAAAAATAAATACATTCTCTTACAGCGAGAGCTTAAACCCCACTTTGATCATATGATGTTGGTATTTAAGACTCTGAATACCAGAAGTTAATGGGGCTTAACCTCTTCTTGGCAAGCCTGTGTTGTGCAAATATACGCTAAAAAGGGATAACAAGCTGCCTCAGAAATAAGAGGCAGGTTCAACAATTTATTCACTCAATTTTCTTTTCCTTTTTCCTTAAAAACAAAGAATGTGGTTAAGTCCCACTCTTTTGCAAAACAATTTGTCATTTGTGCTTAAAATCTATCTTGAAACAGGGCAGTAAGAAGAATCTTCTGCGCTGAGTGTGAGCAAATGGATATGACTAATTGATTTTCAATTCTGATTTCAGATCAATATTTCAGTTTTGAAGTAAGAGATTGAGAAACAGCTTCATAGACAAGTACAGGAGGAATTCTCGTTATCATTCTGGTACATGAATACTTATGTCAGCACACATCTTGTAAAATATTTGAGTGTTTCAGTTATTTAACAGAGATCAAAAATACATAACCAGACAATGTAGCCAAAGTGAATTTAATGTGAAGGACTGCTGTATGGGGAATAAAACTGTAATTAGGGGGGTTGTTGTCCCTGTCTGGTGGGACTGGGGGAGCTCCAAGTGCCTTGTCACTCCTGAGCTTTTGCTTTGGGCTGGTTATCATTCCTTGTACATGTCCTGGTTTTTTTCTTGTGGATATTCTCTTTTAGGTTTTGACTTTGGCTGGATGAGTTTTGTGTCAGTGGGTGTTTGGGTACTAATAACATGTTTCCATGGGGGCTGATCACATGGCCCTATTTATGCAGATTTCTTTCCTGTCACTCAGTCAGTGGTGTCTCAGATTCCCTTTTTGCTGGCAAACATTAATCCTGCCTTCAGATAAAGTGGTTCTGCCCTTTTCAAGGCCTGACTGTTCCCTTTTGGCCCTCTGCCATCTTCCTCCTGCTGCTTCTGCAAACATTTGCATAGTGATCCAGAGACGTGATAGATGCTGAAACCAACCTCCCAAAACATAAAAAAGCTGGAGTTTAACCTGGATTGGTGTTTTGTTCTGCTTCGCTGTTTGTGTTAATGCAAAAATTAAAGCAGTCTGGGGACAAGAGTGAAGTGGTCTGGGGGTGAGGGAGAGTGGGATTGTTTCTTCAGGAGGCAATGCTGGTTAATGCCAGCTTTAAAGTAGGAGTGCAGGGTGAGATTGAACCCATCGAATTGCAAACTGCAACTTTGGAGTTGGTTTTCAATTCAAATTTTCTTCTGCATGACGTTTTCTGCAGAACTGTGGAGAGGTGTGAAATGCATAGTGTGCTGGGATTGTAGTCCCCCATCTTCAATCCGAAATGCTTTTTTGTTTCAGTATTGCTGTAATTAGAAAAGGCAATGCTTGACCTTCTCCAGAATTTTAATTTAATAACTTGTTGAGCTGGTTCTTGAGCTGATATGTATAATCCTGAGTAAAGCCACAGTGTTAGGAGCTCCTGGCAGTTTTTACACAGACAAAAATCCCTTTCCTGAATAGTTTTTCTTCAGAGTTAATAATTAAGTACCTCTTTCTAGCAGTGACTGTTACTCTAACAGCAAACTTTTCTCACAGTCTGGTTAATGGCCTTACTCAGCCTAAACAATGCCGACTCTGTATTCCAGATATTCCCACAGGTAGGTTTTGAACTCGCCTGACAACAGCAGCCTAGAGGGCTTCTCCCTGCAGGCGACAGGGCTGGTATTGTGCAAATGAGTGTTTATATAAAAATAGATTGTTCTTATCGTGACTAGGAGCCAGTGACCCTTGAATCTGAAACCTTGCTCTGAGATTGGCCTTGTTGGTCTTGGACAAGGTATTTGATGTGTGTCCCAGTTGTATTTTAGAGAGAACTCATAACTACTGTGATTAGTCCAAATTTCCAATCCTGTGAGAATCCAACCTATGTTCACATGAACAAAGCCAAAATCTCACAGGTGGGGGAAAGAAGAATTGTATCTCTCCATGTCCTTTATTGTGGTTTCCCTACCAATATGAAACTAGACAGGAGNATTTCCCTACCAAAATGTAATCTTGGTTTTAGGGCTACATGCAATATATCGACTTTATATGGAACAGATCTTTTAGAGCAGCTTTTTGTGTCTGTAGAGGTCATAATGTTCCATATTTACCAATATGAAACTAGACAGGAGGGTTTGTTACTTTGCAGGATCAACAAAATTGCACATAGCCATAATTAAGTTGAAGGCTTTAAAACATGATTCTTTGTAGTGCGTGAGTGTTTTGTGTATCTTATAGTAACACATGGGTTTAATGAAGATCCCTGTGCAATGTGTGCCTCCAGTGATGATAATTTAAACCGTTTCATATCAAGTTTCAACCCTTTCCTATGAAGTTTATAATATTTAAGACAGTTAAAAATAAATTTAGACATTAATATTTAATAAATGAATTTCATATGATGTTTAACAACTATAAGGCTCCAAAAATGCATGAGTCTGTCACTGCTCTTGCTTTTTTATCCCTGCTTTGTCTGTTTGCACTCACCAGAGAACACCTTTCAGACATAGTAAGTGAGCTCTGGGAGTTGAATTTCTTATTAATTCCAGCCTTTTATAATGTTCTTTTAGAATTTTTTTTCTTTTTTAAAGAAAAAGGCAGTTTGATGTTCATACCACTTTCCCATGGTTTAGACTGGTTTAAACTCTTCTTAATGGTATCGTGGTAAAAAATAGCAGGATAAAAAATTCCTGAAGAATTTTGTGAAAGACAGAGGAAAAATAAATCTAAAAATAGCATCTGCAAGGGGAAGGCAGCAATCTGAGCTGACCTTATTTCATCTAGCCTGTGGGTCTAAGAAACATAACCTGGCAATAGCAGAGTAAACATCCCAGTGCTCCTGCCAAGGTAAAGGGCAAGGTGCTGAGGGAAAAGTGCAATAATAAGGGTGAGCATATGGCCATCCTTCTTTCATCTTCCAGCTGTTTTCAAGGCCCTTCTGTGTCAGAAGTGGTGTTTAAGCAGCTGGAGCTCACGCTTGCTTTGTTCAAGGGACATGCAGGGGCCAGGGCAGGAGAGCGTCCAGGGCTGGGACACACTCAATGCACAGGAGCTGAAAAACATGGACTGAGGGCAAGAGATGGAGGAAACACTGTTGAGGTGACAGTTTCCGTTGTGAGTTTATTTCCAAGTTAATTTGAAGTCTGCTTTTATTCATTTACAGAGAAACATTTCTGCCCTTAGCACTTTTCTATACCAAAACCAGCAACTGATGCAATCAGTTTAACTACGGGAAGTGTGTCATCTGTTGCTTTTTTAAAGAAAAGGAAAGAAGGCATCCAGGCAATACTTAATCTATATTTTAACTGTATAGCATCCTTTTGAACCAATGAATTGCTAAGGGACTAGAAACCTGGGAGCCTGCATTTTCATTGGCTGTACAAGCCTAACTAAACCAGGCAACCTGCCTTACTTTTCCTGAGGTAAAGGTTTGGTTGTGGAAAATTATTTGGAATATCACAGGAAAAAAAATGAAACATTTTCTGTAGGAGCTGTGATAATGAGTGTCTCTGGTTATTAAATGGTGGTATTTTCCATTTTAACACAGTTTAAGAGCCAAACATAGATTTAGGGAGACATCATAGAATCATAGAATGTTCTGAGTCAGAAGGGACCCACAAGGATCATCAAGTCTAACTCTCAAGTGTTTGACCTCAGCTCCTGAGCAGGCTCTGCCCTGTGTGGGACCTGCACTGGTGTAGTTTCTCCAGTATTGGAATTGTCTTCTTTAAAAACTGGTGTGTAAATCATCTGCTTCTCCATAGTGCTAGTGGGGCTCAGCTTCTGTTCTTTTTGCAACTGTGGATACAGGCTTTCATTATCCTTTCCATGGTTACTTGTGCATTATTTAACGTGTATTCCAGAAAACTAGGTGACTTGTGCCTTGTTGATGAGTCTCCAAGGAGTTCTTTGTCCCACTATTTATTAAACTTAAGGGCTTGATTCCTGTGAGCTGGTTCTTCAGGCAGTGATTTCCCTTTCTTATTCTATAATGAGATATTTCTGGGTAGCGTTTGCATGAAAATCCACTCGCCAAAACCTTGGGAAGTTTTTTTTCCTTAACTCTTAATTCGTATGCTGTATAATTGCAGTTTACTGCTCTCTGTTGAATTCATTGTCCTGGAATATGTTGCACTCACAAATGGCTTTAGGGAGAAACAAACCATGTGATTGTCTTTATGTCTTTCTGCTCACAGTCACTGGCTTCTGATGCCCTTAAACAGTGTGTATTGCCCTGCTATATTTTGGGTTCACATTTTTTTAGCATTGGTAAATAAATAAAGAAACCATCAAAATGTTTAGTCTTTTTATTGGCTTAAGGTGCTTTGGAGAGCAGCATTAATCTACAGTTCAGTGAAGCAGCAAAAAAATGAAATACTCCCTCAAGAGTTTTCTTTTGTAAATAGGGCCTTGCATTAAGCTGCTGTAAACTGGCGTGCTTTCAGATTTCTGAATGCACAGTTTTTGTCTTCATTAGTAATTATAGCTGAGGGTAATAACACTGGAATTATCCTTCATCAGAAATAACAATAAGGCTTGATGATGGCGGGATGTGATGTGCTTTGGAAACACTTGCCCTTGACCTCAGGCTTTGGGCCTGTCCAGCACACAGGCACCTTCAAATCCTAAATGAGAGTGGCAGCCTTTGATCTCTGGAATCACTGCCTTGGAAACGACCAGGCTCTGAAGGGGACTGACTATTCTGGTCCTGATATTTGCTTGGCTCAAACTAAACTGTTAAACACAGTGATAAAAATCGTTCTCTTAGTCCTTGCTGTTGTTTGGCTTTATTTACTTTGGGGGATCTGGCTGTGAGATCATTATGGAAAACATATACTTGGATATCTCAGTGCAGTCACCTGCTATATGAATGACCTTGGTTAAGTCAGTTCGCCCTTCTGTGCTTTTCTTTCGCTTTAATATCTCTTTTTAAATGTGAGTTGACAGTGGACTTGGTTGTTTGGGGTTTTTTGTTTGTGTGTGTGTTGTTTTTTTTTTCACTGAGGGTTTTTTTATTAAAAAGCAGAGAAGTTGTCTTGGGAGATTTCCTAAGGAAATTGGTGTTGTTGCTGGAAAAACCTAGAAGGAAAATATTCTGCTGCTCTTATTGTGAGAACTTCGAATGAAAATGCCTTTAGTTTGGACTAAAATTACTTTCATTTCAGCCTAATCTATATCACAGATGAAAAATGTTTCTAAACTCTGTATCTGAGTGTGTTTAATAGAGAGATTTGGGTAGTGTTGATAGAAAAGGATGTTGTGTGAGCCACAAAACACGGAGCAACGTCTGTGTCTGCCTGGCTCCCTGTGGTATTTAATATTTTGATTAATTCCACAATTTGAAAAAACTGACTTTTGTTGAAGCCTCACCTGTGCAGTTTCTGAATGTGCACAGGATGATGTTAGTTTAGCACTTATATTAATTTCCTGAAATGTGCTTTCAGTGGGAGAAGGAGACTTCAAAGCCAGACCTGTAAACTAAGTATAGTTTACAACACTGCTAGTTAGGACAGGCTTTCTGGATCCTTTGGGAGGTTGGGTGTGCCTGGGAAGAAAGCTCATCTTACTTTTTATTACTCTTTTTTGCTTTTCCTGTCCTTCCTCTTCTGTAGTAAATTGGTAGCCAGATTTATTTGCTTTACACTCTGCCTCCCCACATAATTGACAGAAATAAAAGGAGAATAAACCATAAAACTCCCTTGTTAAATAAATACATGTTATTTCCAAGAAAGCAAAACTTTGTGGTTGATTAATCTTTAAGACTTTAACTATAACTTATTTTTTTTCCCTTCTCCTTTTTATTGGCAGGGTAAAAAACTTGAACATGCCTCGTAGTCCAACATCAAGTGAAGATGAAATGGCACAAAGCTTTTCTGACTATTCTGTGGAATCTGAATCAGACAGTTCCAAAGAAGAAACTATTTATGACACAATTAGAGCAACTGCAGAAAAGCCAAGCAGCAGAATGGAAGACAGCCAGAGCAATACATTAGTGATTCGAATTATAATACCTGACCTGCAGCAAACGGTAAGGCAGATTAAAAAAAAAAAAAAGTAAAATTTAATTATTAGCTTTGCTGGCTTCAATTTGCAGTAGATCTGTTCTCTTTTCTTATGATTTTTTAACATACTACAGGTAAAATTATGCTGTGTTTTCTTTTAATCTCTACACTGTTGAAGTCAATCCGGCTACTTCTGTTAGGGATGACAAAAAGCGTTTCTATAAACGTTTCTATAAATGTGTTTCTATAAACACATTAATAACAAAAGGAGGGGCAAGGAAAACCTCCATTCCTTGTTGGACTTGGAGGGAAACATAGTTAACAGGGATGAGGAAAAGGCTGGGGTACCTAACACCTACTCTGCCTCAATTTTCACCAGTAAGACAGGTGGCCCTCAGGACAACTGGCCTCTGGAGCTGGTAGGCAGAGACAGGAA
>VYXB01010416.1:128361-222909 GCA_013397135.1 Pachyramphus minor
TGGCCAGCAGGAGCAGGGAAGTGATTCTTCCCCTGTACTGAGCACTGGTGAGGCCACACCTGGAGTGCTGTGTCCAGCTCTGGGCCCCTCAGTTCAGGAAGGACATTGAGGTGCTGGAGCAGGTCCAGAGAAGGGCAACCAGGCTGGGGAAGGGACTTAAGCACAAGTCCTATGAGGAGAGGCTGAGGGAGTTGGGGTTGTTTAGCCTGGAGAAGAGGAGGCTCAGGGGAGATCTCATCACTCTCTACAACTCCCTGACAGGAGGTTGTAGCCAGGTGGGGGTTGGTCTCTTCTCCCAGGCAAATAGCAGTAGGACAAGAGGGCTTGGTCTTAAGCTGTGCCAGGGCAGGTTTAGGTTGGATATTAGAAAGAAGTTCTTTACAGGGAGAGTGATCAGACCTTGGAATGGGCTGCCCAGGGAGGGGGTGGGTTCACTGTCCCTGGAGGTTTTCAAGATGAGACTGGATGTGGCACTGAGTGCCATGATCTAGGAATCACAGTGGTAGTGGATCAAGGGTGGGACCTGATGATCTCGGAGGTCTCTTCTAACCCAGTTAATTCTATGATTCGATGATTTGTACCCCAGCAGTTTATCTGACTGATTGCCTGACCCATCCCCTTCAGGGGAGTGGATTTAGTGTGTTAACTTGATGAAGGCTGTGATCATAAGGCAAAATATCTGTCTGATCTGCAGACAGGTAGAAGAAAGAGAATTAGGAATCTCCTCAGAAGATGAAGGTTGAATTCAGAAATCACATGTTATCTCTGTGAAAGCCTCGTGCATGTATAACCCCACTGGCTTCTCTCTTCTCATGAGATTGTGATTGACACTCGACGGGTGTAGCAAGAAGTCATAAAATTCTC
The DNA here is from genome assembly GCA_013397135.1 of Pachyramphus minor. NCBI lineage: Eukaryota > Metazoa > Chordata > Aves > Passeriformes > Tyrannidae > Pachyramphus > Pachyramphus minor. The sequence continues at coordinate 129,226 of VYXB01010416.1, forward strand.
TCGTTCTCTTTACCATATTTGTTGCCTTTCTCGGCCACCCTCCCACAAAAGGACATCCTATTTGGATAGCTGGTAGATTTTCAAGCTTAAAGATGAGAGAAAAGAGAAGCACAAATAAATCTTTCTTTCTTCCCTTGCTGCTGTGCCTTTACTACATGGTATTTTTTCTCAGACTTCCACCCAGAGAAATCAACATACTCAGGGTGGAGGAAGAAAAAAGAGTGTCAGGCATCAAACTGTTTCACAGTTTTCACAATGCCATTAAGTTACTTTATTCTCTCCCCCTCCTCACTGCTTATACTAGAAACATCAGAGAGGATAAAATGAGCCTTTCCTGATTTTTGCAGAGGAGTCATTTGTGAGTTAACTCGTGGAACTATGACTCTGTAGGGATGAAATTGGGGACTTTTAAACTAAATATTTAATCTCTCACATTGTATAAAAAGAGAAGATTTTTCATTTGTTTAAAAATGTCTGATTAATCGAGTAAAAGAGAATAAAAGGTGTTTCTTTAATTAAAAAAAGTATCTTGGATGTTCCTTAAGTATTAGAAATCTACAGCCCAGATTCCTTTCAAGGAATTATTAAGTCATGTTTCTTTTGTGGTTGAATGTGTAAAATCCGAGGCCTGGAGTGTTAGGAGAATAAAGGTGGAGAAGTTTGTTGTTAAAACTTTACAATCATTGTCCTCCACAAGTGCCATGATGGGAATAACAGTATCGTCCTGGAAAAGGTCTTGGGAGTTACTTACTGATTCTGTCTGGAACCATAACTTGTCCAAGTTTGTGATTAATTATCTAAATTACCCTGGGTCTCCTTGAATGCTGATTTTCAATGGTAGGCATCAAACTTTTTTAATTTCAAAGATGATTATAACACATTCATTTTGTGGATGTGTGCTCCATACATCAGTCTCTGTGCTGACATTTAAGATCTACATCACACTGGGCTGCCATTGAAGATCTATCTCAGATGAAATTATTCTTTTCTTTTTAATTAAGTTCATTTTTGGAATGATAGAGATGGCCTGTCTGCAGGCTGACAGGGGAAGAGCTGTTTTGACAACGTGCCCTCAGGTGTGGCTGGAGCTTTCTTTTTAAAGCCCAACCTGCAGTGCTCAAGAGAAATCAGTATTGAAGCTGGGGGAATTCTCTCTTTAATTCTTACACTTAAAAAAATACCTTTTAGATGGGGATTGTGTTTGGAATTGCAGTACCATCCATGAGTTTATGTGGTATGAGGTTAAACTCTATGAAGAGGAAGGGGTGAGGGGCCTGAGCTGGACAGGGCAGAGCAGGACTGAGGCTGCTGTTAGCCACACATGGAATTTCGATTAAATTGTGACTGCAGCAGCCATCACCTTGGGTCTTTCATTTCAGTATTGATTGAAATACTGAAATCCACTGTTGTACATCTTAAATTTAAATGGATTTTGCCTGTAGTGAAGTCCTCAGCTGGGATAAGCTCTTACTGGATATGATTAGGATTTTATTGATGATTTTGCCAACTTGCTCTATCTGTGACAGTGTCAGTGCTCAATGAATTGATCCACTAGAATGGAAATATTAGCTTTTCTTTCTAGGTTTACTCTGTTGTTAAAAACCAGAGAGATGTTAGCTTCCTGAAGCCCTCTTAATCATTACTCTATTTTTAGATCAATACGAAATTATTTATTGACACTATTGAGACTTTTTTTAAAAATTAATTTTTTTTCAGGAAATGAAATAAACCAAAAAGCATTTTTGATTTTGTGTTTCATTTGTTCCTTTTTATTGCTTTACTTTTTGTATTTTTTTTTCCTTTTCGATAAGCTCTTAATGAAAAGTACCTGGATTGTTTTAAACTAACAGTTCTATAGCAGATGATCTATTTCTGATTTAATTTATATGCTCTTCATATAGAGAAGTGGAGTAGCAAACTGTGGAGAAGATTACAGTTTATGAACTGTTTTATAACTACAAGCCAGAACCAATATACACCCCATTTCCTGTATAATTACAATTAATTTAACATACAAGGCGTTTAAAATTAGTCTGTTTAATCAAAGAAGCATGAAATGACATAATTTAGTTTTATGCTTTTTTAGTTCTTTAGGAAATATTATCCTATATCTGTTCAAAAGAAAACAAGTTGAGGGTTTTTAGATAAAATTCAATCCCCTGGGGAGCTATAAACCCTTAGCCAAAATCACTAGGAATAAAGTTTGCTCATCTGTAGTGGCTGTGGTATAAATTGCCTTTATTTCATTGCAGGTATGAGATAAGCATCAAGCACCACAAATAGCATGTGCTGCTATAGAAAACTTTATAAATTATCACCCATTGTAGCAGATCTGTCTTGCTGCCCTTTCATTCTCATTTGAAACTTTCAAAGATCATGTAAACCTTGAGAAGTTCATCCAAAGATCTCAAGAACACTTAGTTTTCAGTTCTTTTTTTGTCCCCTTTTCAGTTCAGGTGATAATCCAATTTATTGAAACAATGCTTTTTCGAAGGAATAATTTCTTATTACTTCTGTGCATCACCTGCATTCAAGTGTCACCCTTAGCACAGGAGTGTGGAGAATATTTAAATAGAATCATAGAATCAATTGGGTTGGAAAAAACTGCAGAGATCATCGCGTCCAACCCTTGGTCCAACTCCAGTCCGTAAATGAGCCACTGAAAGATTTTATGAGCTCAGTGAAATTACTGAGGTGATGGAGGGCATAGAAACCTCTCCACATCCACAAATATGTGCATACAAGTATGGGGCAAAAAGCTGTCTTACTTGGCATTTAATTTCCTGAGTTAATAAACCAGGAGGCTCAGCAGGTGTGATTTCTTTTGACCAGAAGCTTGTTTGCATCCAGCTCAGAGGGCTCAGGCTTGACAGGACCACAACCACCTGCTATTGAGATGGAAATGGCAGGTACTGAGAGTAGTTCCTCCTCTCTTGGCAATATTCAGTTGTGTTTGCCCTTAAGGTGGAGATGCTTCATTCCCAGGGCAGCCCAGTTCAGTGTCACACTGCCAGGGCATGGATTGGTGGCAGGTTGAAATCCTTCCTCTCTGTAAGCAAAGCTGGCAGTCAACAGCCCCCAGTCTCCTACCTTGTGCCTCAGTCTATTGTGCCTAATGGCAATTGTGCCTGTGCCTTGTGTCAGTCCTCTTTTGGACATTGACAATTCGGTGAACTGATGTGTTTGTGCTTTCTTCTCTGATGCCTGGCATAACTTCACCCTCCCTGGACCTTTTTGGTCAGAATCCCAGTTAAATCATCTTGTATCCATTTCTTTTTTTTAGCCCATGTAGGAACATATCACAAGTGATTCCCCCTGTAAGTGGAGTGAGTCTGGTTTTCCTCCAGTAACTGTTAAGAAAATCTCCTTTTGCTTGATATTCTGTCAGGGATGATGCTCTGTGCCTAAAATTGCTCTTTTTCACAGACGTGGAGCTCAGTTCTTTCAGCTAGTTGTTTTAAGGAATGTTTTCATCATTTCATTATCAACACATGATTGTTCCACTCTTTTGTTTTACCCTGTATTTCCATGCTCCCTTTGGGCTATGTTTAAAGTTAAAATGCTCAGAATCATATTTTATTAAATTCTGATGCTGAGATGGGATTGGTTCTGCTGAAGACTTCGCTGAGGTGGTTTCTGCCCATCTGTTTTACTGCTCTACTGCAGTAGTGACAATTTATTGACTCCAAAATGTTGTTTGGTAAAGCAATAGCATACCCTGTAGCTACTTCTTGGTGTTCTATTTTTGCATTGCTTTTTATTCTTTTGCATACTTTTTTTTTCCCCCCCTAGTACTCACTGGGTTTTTTTGTTTGTTTTTGGTTTGGGTGTTGTTTTGTTTTGGTTTGGCTTTTTTTTTTTTTTTTTGGTAGGATTAAGAATCTTTTCCTTTAGTGCTTTTCTTTTTTTTAGCTAAAACTCATGTTTAGTTTATGTAACTTTTACCTCACAAAGGCAATTGCCACATTTTCAGCTTAAGTCCCATTTTTGCTTGGATGCCTCCATTTTTACTTGTTTCCAGTATCTTTAGCCATCCAATGCCTCAAACCTATGCCACGTTTTCCCTTGCAACTTTCCACAAGTATTCCTCTGTATCCCATTTTGTGTCTGACTGTCCATTGCTGCTTTCTGTTTACAGCTGATATTCCTCCTTTTTATCTTCAGTTTGACAATGGAGACATTGTGGGTGCTGCTGACATCTGTTCCCATGCCCTTGATCTGGACAGGTGATCTGACTTGCCAGGTGATGACAGTGTGGCCAGACTGCTTTTTTTGACCTTTCCTCTCATGAATTCTGTCTTTCTTGAAGGCATTTTGATGATTTAAAGCAGTGTTTCTGAGAATGAAGTTGAACACTGAGCACAAATCAAAATGAGCGACTTGCGGGGTTTTTTTTTCCTTTTCCTGATGCCAAGCTCTCATTTACCTTTTCTACTTTTTGGTTGTCACATCTTTAATATCAACATCTTCTATTGAGAGGAATAACTTGTATTTTGATATTCTGGCAATCACATTTTGGAGGCAGCTGTACAAACCATTTGTCATGTTCCTCTGTCACAGCACAGCTCTGTGTGATTGACAACTTCATGAGGCTGATGAGAGAGATGTGTTGGTTGATAGATTTTTTGAAATGGATAAGTGTTATTCCTCAGAGATTCTGTATCATGAACATTATTCCCATTGAATTAATAACTTCCCTTTAGCTGGAGTGTATTTTCCCCTGCTTCCAGCCTTTCTGTTGTGTTCAGTGACTTGCTCTCACCAGTGTGTAGGAATGGGAGATTATAATTGACCACGTCGCTCATGATTCACAGAGCTTCATATCAAAAACAGCTCTTGCATTCAAGCAACCAGTGCTGATGTGCTGTCTTGCTGCTCAAAATTTGGGTTTTGAGTGGCCTAGTGTGGTTTTGACAGTGGTTTTGATCCACTCAGGGCTTCTTTTTTTGGTTCTTATTTGAAAGAACTATTGCACTTCTGCAGCGAAGGGAGCTGGCAAACCATCACACTCCCTCTGGCCTTGAGATGCAACAAAAAGAATGGAATAAATGGACTCCACATCTGCCAGTGCAAAACATCTTTGTTTCATTGTAGTTTTTACGTGTTTCTGTTGCTCTTTATCATTAAACTATCCCTATTTTTTGATTTTTTTTTTTTGCTAATAAGTTGTTGAAGATTAGAAAAAGTTGACCAGCTTTTCTGACTCAGCTGCTGTTTCATTTCCTTGTAGTCACCATGCCATGTACATCTAATAAATTCTTACTTATTTAAGCAACCTGTGTCTAGATTCTGCTGGCTTCATTGGAAGCATAAATAATCACTTTTCTCATTAGTTCCACTTCTCTAAATCTGAGACATTTTGGTAGCAAAGTTATTTGGTTATTGATTTGATTTTTTACATCATTGATCTCAATTCATTATAAATTACTAATGGGATCAATAGTTATTACAATAAATGCATTTTTGTTTCTTGTGAATTACTAGAAGAGCAAGGGCTGTTAATGCATTGTAAAATTACTAGTTTCAAAGTGTTTCCATTTATTCTGCCATTGAGGACTCTAAAATATTGTAGCTAGGGTGGTAAAAATACAGTAGTGGTGTAGTTATCAGATAACTAATTTTAAAACAAGCCTTTGAGCTACTACACAAAAAGAATTCCTCACTGTCTTGTCAGTCCAGTGAAGGTGGTGAAACTTTTGTGTCCTGTCCTCATGCTTTAAATGGATGTGCCATTGTCAGATTTGTGGAAAGCAAAGTATTCCAGAAGATAAATATTGTGCATTACCAATGCAATGTCCATAAACACCATAAAAAGATTTATTTTCCATTGAAATCTATTCTGAAGAAATTAGAAATTATTTATAATTTTGCCAATTTAGCAGATATTTGGAGATTAGAAATACACACCATTACCTGCAGTGTTATCAAGGACAGATAGAAAACAAGTATAGAGTGAACAAAATTGAACATGTTGAATTCTCAAGGTGCATTGAAACCCCACAGACTTAAAGTGTGGGCTGAAGTTACTGTTTTGTATTTTTAAAATCAAAACAGTGTCATGCAAGTCCAAAATCAGTTTGTTTCATGCAAGAAATACTTTCCTGGAGGAAAAAAATTACATGTAATTTCAAAATTACCTTTGTTTCTTCCTATTTGAATAACATTTCTTATACTCTTTCAGAATGTGTGGGTAATGTGTGAGTAATGTTAGAAGTTAAAAGTTTATAACATACCTTGTAACTGATAATTTTGAGAGTTGCTGAAAACTGCTGTTGTTTGAGCCTGAACTTTGTACTGAAGTTTGAATCCATGTAAGAGTCATGGGGAAAGTGAGGTTCAGAAGGAACACAGGGATTTAAAATGGAATAAGTTGGTATTGTAACTAATGGGATGTTTGTGAATGAAAATACTGTTTATAATCAACTTTCTCTTTCCCTCTCTCCTTCCCTTCAATGCCTAAAACATCCCAACTTTTCACAAAACACCTTGAAATATAAAATATCTGAGGGGAATGAAAACTGTCTCCTATCCAGCTGTATTTGTATCAGATTCTAATATCTCATGTGCTTGCATTTGCTTTGATGAATATATAAAAAGGCCTGGTTGACTGTAGTGTTTGCTCAGTTAAAAACATCTGTAAATTGAAAGTCCTTCATGTCCTGGTTGTACTTTTTACTGTTGAAAATTTTTGCCACATACTATTGCAGCAGCCAAGAAGACACTGTGAACATAGAAAATATTGTGATTTCTGCCTTTGAATTTGCTGCTCAAATTTCAGAATTGAATTACTCAAATTAATTTAGTGTGTTTTGTGTGTTTGGGGTCAGAGATGAAGAACTCTGCCAGGATAAACATGTTTAGTTGTAAATGACAGACTAGCATTTTCTTATGGATGGCCTCAGGACTTTAAAACGATGCCAACAGATAGTGTGGGTGAAGTTAAAGGAAACTCTTTACTCTTTATTAAACATCAATCTTATTTTTACTTGTACCTGATGTTATTATACAGTTATAATATGGGGAGTACCAGAGGCCTTCAGAAAAGGCCTCAAGAGTGGTTACTGACATTACTACTGTAGTAACTCGTGGAAATGTACTGAGAAAAAAAAGATATATATCCATTAACATTTTTCTTTGGCCCATATGCAATCCCTGGATCCCATATTGAATCACGAGGGGACAGAGAACTGGAAAGTATTTTCAAGGTTTTCACATCCTCTGTTGCTTCATAGTTCTCTCTGTTCCTCCCACAAACTTACCCTAAGATAAATGCAGCGAAAAATGAATTAGAATTATTGCCTGAATGCCTGTACCCATTTTTTGGGTACAATTCTTATGGATCAAACTGATTGTCATATCAGAACATCTCAAAATCAAGTGGATATCTAGGGATCAAACCCTTTTTGAACAGGTTTCCCATGAAGATCCTCTCTCTGTGAAGAAGAATGTGGTCTCTGATATTTTGTGGAAAGACTTTTTACTGTGTTTTCACAGTACTTGTGCATTGGTTATTATAAATGCACTTCTAAAATATAATTCTGTTGATGTATGTTTTGGCATAGAATTTCTAGATTTATTGTGTACGTTGCTAACTATCGCATTTGTAAATTTTAGACTGTAAGGCATGGTTTAAATATTTTTTCATTAATTAGTCTTTTTAAAAATTATTTCTCTTTGCAGAAATGCATTAGATTTAACCCAGAAGCTTCAGTGTGGGTTGCAAAGCAACGGATTTTGTGCACTTTGAATCAGAGTTTGAAAGATGTCCTGAATTATGGACTGTTCCAGCCTGCAAGCAATGGTAGAGATGGGAAGTTCTTGGATGAGGAACGACTCCTGAGGGAATACCCACAGCCAGTGAACAAGGGAGTTCCTTCACTTGAGGTATTTAGAGTTGCAGTAGTAGGGAAGCAGTTGCTGGATAACTGGCCTTTCCTTTCTCCCAAAGAGATCTGTCTGTCTCAGTGAAGCCTCTTTTTTCCCCATCTAATTCTGTCTGTGCCATCCTTCAGAGTGCACAGATTTCCTCTGTCTGTCTCCTGGGAAAGCAGGAAGGGAGGAGAGGTTGTGGATGTGGAGCAGTCACGTGTAGGCACTGGAATTTCCCCCCTCTCTGCTGCTCATGCACCTGGGGATTAACTGGGTAGAACTATTATGGCACTGGAAAAACATGGAGCAGAGCCAGATCACACAGAAACACACTGTAGCAGGAAACTGGGGCATGAAACTGGTGTTTAATTAATTTTGGTGTTGCCTGTATGGTGGTACATCAACCACTAATAACGTGCAGTTAATAAACTTACGGCACTATAACACAAATTCAAGAGAAAAGAACCAGAGCCCTGAGAAAGCTTTAAAGTTTACATTTTCTAGCCATTTATTTGAGAGATTCAATCCCTGATGTTCATATTACAGCTGCAAACAACTTAGATACCCACTTAAATGTTGATTTAAAAAAAAAATTTTTTCATGTCATGTTGTTTCCTGAGTGTAAAATTCCTGTTTGCAAAATTCTCACTGCAGCAATTCAGGAGTTAAAAGTGTGAAAAGCTGATGTTAAAGCCTCATTCAGTGCAGTCCCCTAGTCCCACAGAAATGCTGCATTCTTTGAATTCTGTAATTAGTAAATTATAGTAGTAAATTTTATTAGTAGTAAATTATAACTATGGAAACCCCCCCATGATTTTTTGCTGCTATGGCCATACGGTAGAAATTGCTCAGGGTAAAATGTGAGTTTCAGAAAAAAAAAAAGAGACAATCCTCTGAACCTTACTCACAAAACCAGTCCTGTTCCACATTGGGACAACTATTCCCATGTTTGTAAAGTTCCTTTTACACTGATTTTTCAGGAATCCTTCCTTTTTTTTTTTTTTTTATTTCAGAAATGCTAACCTGATATTTTGAAATGTATATTTTTTTATTTACAGTGCTTTCCCAGTTCTTTCTGCCTATGACTATAAATGAATGTCTAGAAATCCTCATGGAAAAACTCTCTTTAGTGTAATTCTTATTTATTTATGTGGATTCTAGAAGCAGATTTCCTCCTCTGATTTTAGTATATTCATATGAGATAGGAATTTTGCATAAATGAACTGTACAATTATGATGTCAGTATGTTAAGCAAACTGCTGATTATTGGTGAATATTCAAAATTAAATACCAACCCTTTTTTTTTTTGTTTTGCCTAAATCACATAATTGTAGATGATACTTTCTGGTAAGGTCAGAAAATTATGAGTTCTAATTTATTCTTCTTTTCCTACCTCAGTTTCGATACAAGAAAAGACTGTACAAACAGTTCAACCTGGATGAAAAGCAGCTGGCCAAGCTTCATACCAAGGTATTCCCAACTTCCTGGAGAATTTACCAATTGTCTGCTCAGCAAAGTAATGTGAGAAACTGGAAATAAGTAGGAGTTCATCATCAAATGCTGAAAAACAAACAGCATGTATGATCTGGAAATGTTTTCCCATAGAAAAGTTCTTACGCTTGATTCTTCCATATATATATAAATTGATCTCAGAGGTCTTTTCCAATCTAGTTGATTTTGTGATTCTATGATATAAATGTAATTCTAAATGAACCTTCCTTTGTAAATCCAATGTGCTTTCAACATGCTGCAAAAATGTAGATCTGGGTCTTTAGACTACTTTGCAGATCAGAATAATAATAATAATGATCACCACACACCAGCCTAATTTCTTACTGAATGACTCACTCATTTTTTCCCTTAAAACTATAAAAACAAGACTCTCTTACATTGACTTTTGAGCTTTATAAACCAAAAGTTTTATGCTCTCAGTATAAAGTCATTCTCCAAGAATGTGTGTTAACTACTTTCAGTGGTGTCAATGGGTGTTGACATCAACTGACAGAATATTTGACTTTTAGTCAAAATTTTTATATTTAAAATCACACGATGATTCATTTGTCATTCTTTGTTTCAGGCTAATTTGAGAAAATTCATGGATCATGTCCACCACCTCTCTGTGGAAAAAATGACCAAGATGTTGGACCGAGGACTGGACCCCAACTATCATGACCTGGAAAGTGGAGGTCAGAACAATAAAACTAACACCTTGAGTTTGTTAAAACTAAAGTGATTAACAGTTTGAATTTCACACATCCTTTCTGTTGCCTTCGGAACTTTGGGCTAATGGCATTTGTGTGGTTTTGCTATCCAGAGGAGATAACCAATAATTTATGATTTTCTTTGAACAGCATTTTTAACTTGACATTTTTTAAAGCAAATGTTCTTTATTGTATAATTTTGCTCACCTTTTTCCGAGTACATGCTATTTTTTTTCTTTAGAAACACCCCTAACTTTGGCAGCTCAGCTTGACAATACAGTAGAAGTGATAAAAGCTCTGAAAAATGGAGGAGCACATTTAGACTTCAGAGCCAAAGATGGTATGACAGCTCTGCACAAAGCAGCCAGGGCCAAGAACCAAGTAGCCCTCAAGGTAAATGCTTTTAATATCAAAAAATATATTATCTTATTAAAAAAGATACATAAAGGAGAATATTTTCAGTTAATTACTGTATTGTCCTCAGTGGATCTCTTAATATGTCCTTGTGCTTTCTTGTGGCTTTCAAATCTTACGATTTGCTTTCAGTAAAAGGGCTTTTCACTTCTGACTTTTTGGTGGTTGGTTGTTGTTTTTTTTTTTTGGAAGAGAAAGGGGTGAAATTTAAGCTTATTCATTGATACATTGGGAAAGATCTGTCAGAGGAAATAGGAATAGAGTTATTGTCACTTACCTCTTTGAAATTAGATGCCAGTGGCCTGGGTTACACATTATATTTTAACACAGCCTCTTCTGTTTTCTTTTGTATTTTAACAGGTATTCTTAACTCACACTGATAGTCTAAATTAAGCCTTAGGTTTATGGCTTTTGCTCATTTCCTTTTGACAGATATTCAAATTGCATGACATTTTTGATAAAGCACCTTGTAGCTGAAGAGGTGAATGTGCTGCAAAGGTGATGTAGCATTTGCAGAACTGAGATTTCTGAACTTAGGGAGAGGATGGAAATTGGACTCATTGCCACTCATTCTTTCTGTGCTACCCCCACAGATTCCTTTAGATCCTAATTTTTCCACGGTCATTTCTTCATTAAAAAAATTCTTGCTTAAAATGGGCTGGGGCACAAATTAACAGCTGACAGATAGGTGAGCAAAGAGTATATATTGAGTATCAACCTTATAAATACTTTTTCAGGTAAAGACCCTTTATAGGTAGAAGTGCCTCCAAAACATATTTTTCACAGTCTGTGATTGCTTTCAGACCCTTTTAGAGCTGGGAGCATCTCCCAACTACAAGGACAGCTGTGGCCTGACCCCGCTGTACCACACGGCTGTCGTGGGAGGGGATCCCTACTGCTGTGAGCTCTTACTCCATGAACATGCCACAGTCAGCTGCAAAGATGAAAATGGATGGCAAGAAATCCATCAGGTGGGAAAGATTATTCTTTGCTTGGAGCTGAACTTGCATGAGGAATTGTGCCATGTTTCAGTTCCATTCAGTTCCAGTATGCATGGTTCAGTGCCATTTTGAAGGCCCTTTGGGTACGTTTTAGTCCATTCATGTAAGTATGGAATTTCTTTCCTTTTCTATTTGCTTTTTCTGGTTTGGGTTTTTTGTTTGTTTGTTTTGGGTTTGGGTTTTTTTTTCTTTGTTTGTTTGTTTGTTTCTGGGTTTGTTTTGGGTGTGGTTTGGTTTTTTTTTTTTTAATTTAAATTTATTCACTATGATCCTGCTGTGGTGAATTAGAAGTGGAAATGGTTCCAGTGGAGTTCTGTAACTTTGAAATCCTGTGGTTACTATGGATTTTGCTGCAGAAATTCCACTGGTTGTATTTATGTCATGGACTGTTGAGGTTTAGCATCTGTTTTAGTGGCACTTCAGTAAAAGAATGTAGCTTTTGTTAGGTGCCAATGTTGGTATCCTTGGCAATGCTTCTTGTGTGTGTGTGTCAAGAGTACTTTCTCCTTTGTCTCTGGTGAAGTTTTACAAAAAGATTTGTGTTCAGGATCCTGCTGCTGGGATCCTTCAAGTGTGTTGCACTGATGGATGTCAAACTCTTACAAACTCACAGTTTGCATCAGTTTTCACTCCTTCTGCGTGTGAAAACTGTGTTTCTAATACTTTTCCTTTTGCTGTTTGGGTTTTCCTTTCCTCTCTTACATACTTAGTGTGTGGCTAAAGTGATAGTGTGCTCTATAATGAAAAAATAGTTTTTAAAAGTAGTCTGAGATTCATAAAAACTGATATCTTTGAACTCTTATTGCCTTCTCCAGAAACATCTGAATATTATACAGCGGTCATATAAGAATGATTTATTATTTCTCTTTGCATAATGATAAACTCAGTAATATACAAAGTTTAAAGATTTTAGTAATCCCAATGTCATTGCAGCTACTTTATGCCTTTTCTCTGTATGGATGAGTTTGAGTAATCATAAAAAATCTGAAGATAAAGACAAGAATTCCCTATTTTTAAAACCCAGCCTCATACACATAAGGCCATTATTTCTTGTAATAAAACAGAGCTTCCCAAACCCACTGTACTGGTTGTAATCCTAAATAAGTCAAAGTTTACACCTGGATTAGGGGCAGTCTCTTTTTTGTAATCAATAATCCAAGCATTTCTCAATGAATTAAGAAGGATGGTGATATAATACAGTCCCATATGTTGTTGTCTGTGTGCAGAAGCTGAAGTTACCTTGCACAGCAAGGAAATAATTGGTAGCAAGTACAGTTTTCATTTTGCTAACACAGTCTTTAGCTTTTGGAGATAAGGCTCTGGGTTACCCTTACAGTAAAGGGGAAAGATGGCAGTCCATGTTGGGCCAGGACAGTAATAATAAGGATATCCTCTGGAAATACCTGTCTCTCTCTGGACTGGTAGCCCTGATGAATAATCTGTCACAGATTTAATTTGTGCACTGACAGTACACTTAATTTTTCTCATCCAAATTGTAGATTCACTCCAAGTGTGTCAGTTTGTACCTCCCACTGAATTCACTAGTAGTTAGGTACCTGAGACAGACTCAGTAGCTTTCTATACCTCTTTCTCTTAGCCAAAATTCTGGATTATATAGGAATGATGATGATCTGAGATGATGTGAAGTTAAAAATTTTAGGAATTGGGAGGTGCTCTGTCACTGCGCCAGAGAGAAGGTGGTAGTCAAGGAATTGAGCCTGATGAATAGAAATATTGAGATTTTTCTCAAACTTATTTGCTAATCAGGAAAGTTTCCAATTTCAGTGAAATCTTAGAGGCTTATTTCCAAATATTCAGGGTCTAACTTTTTATTTGTCTGACAGATAAAGTGACTCCTGAAGATTTTTCCCTCTCTTGGGTCAGTGCCGTGTGTATACTATGTGCCTAGTCGACATCACAGAACCAAGAAGGTTATTACTTCAGTTTTGGCCAGATTTCCCCAAATAGAAGGAAGAAGCTTTCAAACTCTGGCCATCTTCAGTGCCATCTACTGGGCAACATTCTGAGGAATGGCAGGACCAAAAAACTCTTCTGTCTGCTGCTTGTCACATTTGAGTCATCAATATTAGTGGATAAAAAGTTCCAAACATAATATTTCCTTGATCCCTTAAATTACCATCCCCCAAATAAGCAGATCTAGGTTGTATAATAACCAAAATATTAATGAATCTCTGACCAGGCTTGCAGGTATGGACACGTCCAACACCTGGAGCACCTCCTCTTCTATGGTGCCGACATGTGTGCCCAGAACGCCTCAGGAAACACGGCCCTGCACATCTGTGCCCTCTACAACCAGGTGAGACCCTGTGCCACAGAGTCCCACAGTCCTCCTTCAGTGATAGAAAGGTTCCCTGTGGGAGTTGAGAGGTTATGGAACCATACAATCATGGAGTGGTTTGCACTGGAAGGGACCTTGAAGATCATCTTGTTTCAACCCCCTGTGTGGGCAGGGACAGCTTCCAGTGGACCAGGTTGCTCCAATCCCTGTCCAAACTGGCCTTGAACACTTCCAGGGATGGGGCAGCCACAGCTTCTCTGGGCAACTCATTCCACTTCCTCACAAGGAAGAATTCTTTCCTATTATGTGCTCTAAACCTACTCTCTTGCACTTTGAACCCATTCCCCCTTGTCCTGCACTCAGGCTCTTGTAAACAGTCTCACTCCATCTTTCCTGTAAGTTCCCTTTAGAAAACCAACTTAAGGGAAAGATGGGGCAAGACTACTGTGCTTGGTGTCCCCTCTGCTGGGCTGAGTGGGGAGGGATGTCTTGCTTTGAGGGAAGGTAAGTCCAGTCCCACTGGAAACTAGTGCTGTGAGAGAACAGCACACAGTCAGAAAAAAAAGGCCTAATTGAGGTACAAATGCTAAAACTTCCATGTCCATCCGAAAAAACAGAGGCTTGGAGAGTTTTTTCTGTCGAAAAAGTTTACTAGTTTGATGTTAGGGTTTCCTGAGATGCAATTTTCTCACTTTTAATAAATTCATTTGGGATAAATATCCCATTGTTATTGACCTACATAGGCAACTTACAGTTAAGAGCAACCCATTATTTTTAATTTGATTTGCTTAATATGCAATGAAGTGTTTCAGGTTTTAAAAAGTGATCTTAAAAACTAGAAAGAATATAATTAAAAACTGTTTTATTAGTGTTTTATTCACTGATTACAAATAAGGCTGCTCATCGTAGGTAGCAAGAAATACATCTTAAATAGAAAATAAACCATTATGTTCTACCAGCTTTTTCTATTTATTTTTTTTTATCATATCTAAATATTTGTTTCCTATGCATAATTTATTGCTGGTCTGCTGGAATTTAAATTAGAATTAAATAAGAAATAATTAGAAAATACTGTGGAAATGTCTCTGTAGTTTATACAGAAGATTCTTTGCTGTTTACAACTTGTGTAGTCATTTACAAGTAATAGAATGATTTAATTTTATAGCATTTTATGTTCTCAGGGATGAGATGGGGAGGGAATGAGTTTTACAACTATGTTAAAATTCAGCACATATGATTTACATTGAATTAGGAAAGCACAGGATGTGACTGTAAATAGTGAAACATCTGTTAATGCATCTGCTTCTTAATTAATTACCATCTTAGTTTTTTCCTAAAGTCTTGTCAGGACAGATTCCTCAATGAGGTCTAAAATACCCTCAACCTCTTAAAAAAAAAAAAGAATTTTGGGGATAATTTAGCATTTTTCAAGACTACTGGCAAAACAAAAGTTTTGCATTTAGGCTTCACATCGAGATCTTAGCATGTATAATTGAAACATTTCTATTGAAAATTATTTTAAAATATTAGTTCTAACCTCATTTATTTCACTTTTCCTGAGTAAGAATTTCAAAGTCCAGATTGTAACACATACATAAACTTAAAATCCTGATTTTTCTTTTTTTGGTAACTGCTTTATTCCAGTGGCCATAGCTGTTTACAAGACCATGCACTTCTAGCAAAGGTTAAGCAATATGAGATCTTCCTTAAAATAATTAATACTTAAGTAATATAATTCTAATAATGAATTAGAATAATCCCATGGTGTGATAGTATTTTCCACGTAGGGACGTGTCTTCCTGACCTCAGTGGAAGAGATTTTTCTGTGAAACATTTTGAGACTCTCAGTTTAGAAACTGCATCTACAAATTTGGAAATATTTACATATTAAGCTTGGCTTTGTGAATGGAATTTTAACATCTTGTCTACACAGACATCCTTCTGTTTTCCTTAGTCGAGTGTACATGGGAATTAAAAGTGTTTTCATAAGGCTCTGGGAAGTGTAACCTGATTTTTTTCAGTGTACTTTTTTTTTAATTGGAAGTCGTTATTTGTTCATGTGGAAGGAACGGTGCTGGCCTCTTCTGGCTGGAGAGGATGGGAAGGACATCAATACCCTTGTTACCTCCAGATTCCTGTAGATGGAGTTGTTACCCATTTGATTTTCCCTTCCAGTCTTCCCTGGGGAATTTTCTTGGGATACTTCCTGAAGTTGGTCAATCTGTTTTCCTGAGTGTCAGCTAAATCCTGATCTGAGTAAACCCTTGGTTTTGAAAGTCATTTCATGGCCTTGCAGTATCTCAGCGCATCTTATGCCTCTGTATTTCACAAACAAAAATTCTGGGATGAAATGAGCCCTCTTTCACTCAGAGGATTGAATTCTACATGACAATTATTGCAATATTAAATCAGGTAATTAGCTCTCAGACAAAAAATTGAATCTAATCTACTGCCAAGCAAACAGTTCTCTGTGAAATTCTTTTTAATCTTATGAAGTCTAAAAAGCTACTACATATTCAGTTTATGATATAATAAATGAACAGTACCAAGCTCTCATTATCAGAAGTTGTCAGAGCTAAAACACATGGAAAAGGAGTTCTGGCATTTATAGGCAGCACCCTCACAACAGAGAGCTCCAAAATGTGGAAGTTCCATTGAATTAGTAACAAAAAAGTAATCAAAATAATTTCTGATGGTGCCTTTTTTGCTTATTCTCCATGATTTATCCCCTTGATACTCAGCAGATGGGTACAACACAAAAAGGAGAGAGGATGAAGCTAAAAATGCTTCTGTTTGTTTCAAAAGAATAAAGAAAAAATAAATTAGCAAATGAAACTTAAAAAAAAAAAGTTTTCTTGGATTTTTTTTTTTAAATCTTGAACAACCCTGTGACTTCTGGCAAAACTTTTCTAATCAAAATAATTTGATTAATAAATCCCTTTGCATGTTTTTGTTTTGGTGAAGACAGATCAGTTAAATTTATAGAGTTTTTAAATGTGTAGTTATTTTGGTTTCGTAATGTTGAACTATTTATTCTGATGATCAAATGAATAATCAGCCAATAAATACAGTACATTTCTCAATACAGCTATTTATATCCTCAAGTCCTTGATCAAAGTTGGGCATTGATCATCCTGTATTTAGAGATACAGAGAATACACCTAAGGTGCAGATTTCAGTGCAAGAAAAGGAGACTATTTCAGTTAATTATATATAATTCAAAAATTATTGTCAACATACCATCTTGAGACAGGATCCATGCTGTTATTTCAGTCGGAAGCTTCCTTTCCAGATGACTTAGGGCAGCTCTGTGATGAAGGAAACTTAATGGGATGAAGAATCCAGTATGGTAAATCAGAAAACACAATGACAAAAATTATTGTCAATCATAATTGCTGCACATTAACCTGTGACTCAGAGTCTGGTAAATAAGCTTCATTTCTGTTACTGAAACAGCTGAATTATGGGATTGTTTTCTCTGACTGCAAATTTGCTGCTCAAAGTGAAAGGTGGCACATCAAAATGCCTCACTAGGTAGAACCCCATAACAACATGTCAAGAAATCCAGAAAGCACAACAAAATTAATAGCAATATTTATGGTGATGAAATACAAAATCATTTTGAAATGGGAATTGGTTTGCAGGGGGTCCCAGGAGGAACATTAAAGATGGCATATAGGAAATAAAGTCTATACAGGAATCACCCAGAGTTCTGAGAACCCAGTCAGAGCCACAGGGGGTTTCTACCATATTACAGTCAGTCATATTTAACAGCAAGTGGCAATTAGTGACTTAAGCAATACACTATAAAAATAAATTTTTTTAAGGCATTTCATTTGCAGATTTTCTCAGTTTGGAGGGTCTGAAGCCCAACTTTCCTCTTTTCAGAAGAGCTGTGTTTGGTTTGCACTGTAAGTCTTGAGTATTTTTTAGGAGAAAAGAGGGACAGTAAGACAGGTCAGTGCAGTGTGCAGAGATAGAACAAATAATTTCAGGCGTATTAAAAAAATAATCACACATAATATTTTAAAACTGAAGATAGGTTGAAAAAACCCCCAAGAAAATAAGTGGTAAAAATGCTTTGTTTAATTTCTAGCAGCAGGGAAGGATACAATTCATCCCAGGAACTGCTTCCTGCACTGTTTTTCCTACAAAATAGGCAAAAACCATCTAGGAGTCAAATTTCATCTTGAAATAACATATTTTCTACAACGTCTGATTTGTCAGATATGGAATTTTTTCAGTACAGTTTCTCAAAAATTTATTAAGATGTTTACCTCTTGCACTTCTCCACAAATTTTTTACACTTACATATTGTTTCTAGTCTGATACACTACAAAGCACCTGAAGCCCTGTTATATTTAAAATACTATTTTAGCAACTGAAGTTCTCAGATTATTTAATTTATTTTTATATCATTTATTTGTATTTTATTTAAATAGTCTTTTATGACTATATATATACTTTATATGACTATATACCAAACAGCAACACATCTCGCAGCCTCTTAGTTGTCGTAGTTTTTTACCTAAAGACCCTTATTTACCCCAAGACCCTTATTAAAGTTTACTTTTCTCTCATTTTCAGGAGAGCTGTGCTAGAGTCCTGCTGTTCCGGGGAGCCAACAAGGAGATTAAGAATTACAACAGCCAGTCTCCATTTCAGGTAAAAAACCCACATATTCCTTTCCCCCCTGAAATATTTGGAAGAAAATATTGTGCAGACTTGGTTTTGTGAAGAATTTACAGTGCTCAAGGCTCTCTTTTTGATAACTCTCTTTTTGAAAACTTTGGCTTTTTGTAGTGTGATAAGTATGTCCTGGAAAAATTAGGAATGAGAGAAAAACACACTGTGGGCAGGTCTGGTGACACTGTTAATGAGTTTGAGGACTATGTGAGCTGTTGGTGACAAAGCATGAAATCTTTGGTGTTCTGTGGATCGATGTGCCTTGATTTGTGTTTATCTGCCGACCTGTGTAAGATAGATTCCATATAAGAGAGATCCATGGTCTGACTGGGCAGCTTGGCATCTACTGATTTAACCAGAAAAAAGCTCTTACTTCCTTGGATGTGAGGCCAAAGTTGGGCCTTAGCTGGGCTAAGTTTCACAGGTGGGATTAATTTAACGCACTGTCAGAGGTTGAAGTTGTCATCTCTCGTCTCCAAAATAAAACGAAGTCTTCCCTTGGATTAGTCAATTACTAGACTTTTTCCCCCCCTATGTTCTTATATTAAAGTACTTTCAGAAAGCTTAATTAAAAATCCAAATGGAAGAGAATTGTTTGTCCAAAGGGTTGTCAGGTATGGCTGACACCCCTAAGCCCTTACTGAAACAGGATTAATTAGCCTGGATTTCAGGGAAACATTCATAATGCAATCTGACATGTGAGAAATAGGAATGGAAGCTGGAATGTTTCACAAAAACAAACAAACAAAAAACCAGAAAAAAATTTTTCCAATTACAAAAAACCCAGTGATTCTGGATGAATGAAATATTTGGGATAACTACATTCATGTGGGTCTCTGAGTTGATTCCTCCAAGTTTATGTGTAGATAACACCTCTGAGTTACAGCCTTTTAAAAACCCGCAAATATTTCTCTATCAGTTTAATTATCTCCCTATTTTGAAAGTTTTCCAGACCTAAGTTTTTCTCAAGAGCTTAAGAGTTCCTCTTGCAAATCCCAGCCAGATCATGGTTTACTTTTGGGACCATCTTCCTCCAATTGGGGAAACAGTGCATTAATAATTTATTTTAGGCACCATATTTTGGACTGCTAATAGTTTGCCATCTAAATATATGTCAAGCACAAATTCAGTAAGTACTAGATAATGCTTATCACTGCACCTCAGAATTATGGAGTGATCAAAAAATGGAATAAAAGAAAACCCTAGTTATTGGAGGCATGGGTTTCAGAGTTATCTCTTGGATTATATAATTTTATTTTATTACCTTATGTCTTGAGATTAAATTTTCTTTTTGTTTTAGGATTTTTTGGAAGAGGGTAAACGACACATAAAAGAGTTTTCATTTGTCTTCTTTGTGCTGACTGCTGCAAAATTCCTGTATTTCCTCTTAGAACAGAAAAATACAGGGGAAAAATACAGAAAAGAAAATATTTGTAAATGCTGTTGCTGATGGTTGGAGGGCATCAAGAAGTGAGGGATGGCTACCAAGAACTAAATATAATGAAGTGAACATGGGAGACAGAAGAAATAATAAGTGAACTATGTCCTGTCCATATAGAATAAAATAGTTTGTTATTATTTAATATTTGTTACACTTCTGTTTCTTGTGCTTTTGACTGATTGCTCTTCCCTTAATATGGGCAGAAGCACTGACATTGAGGTTGGCTTTGTTTTACCCATTCTGGATCCACATATTTGTAAAAAGGAAATTACTTCCCATCTTTTCACTCTGTGGAGTCTTCCTTTTAGGTGTAGTGGATATCATTTCAGTTCTAATTTTCCTGAGTGGAGTGAGTAGAGTAAACCATGACTCCAGCACGGTGATAAAACAGCGTCAGAATTAATTCTTTGCCATCTGTCTGTTGCTGACCCAGTCGATCAAACAGCACAAGTGGAGCTGTTATAAAATTATGCAGAATCCCCTTGAGTTAATAGGATTTTGCATACTGAAAATGTTTGCTCATGTAATCAGTAGCAAGAAAACACTGAGGCATCTCATATGTACATAATGAGAGCAGTTGTAGCTGCAGCATCTATTCCTGTGAGTAACCCCCATCATGTTCTTTTCTCAGCAATCTGAAAGGATGATTCTTTCTGAATTGCTGCTTAGAAAAATGATGATATGAAAACCATGCTGTTCTGTAAAACAAAAGGATCCAGACACAGAGAAGTTTGTGTGTGTGTTGCTTGCAAGGCCTGCCAAGTCTTTGTTCGTTTTGATGAAAACAAGCAGCAGAGTTTGTATCAGGCAGTAGTGTCCAATGAGTGTGGTGTGATTTTGCCACCAAAAAATAGATGTGCACACGTGTTCACTTCTTATTAAAACAAGTATGGCTATGCTGGATCATACGGAAGGAAGACTAATGTGGGCTAAACTCTGTGCCAGTTAGTTCAGTGATCCCACACTGTGCACTCATCTCTGCCTGGGATCTTGATGAAATTTTGCCTTTTCAAGGAGAGTTAGTGTTGGAATGGCATTGCCAGGTGTTGAGGACATAAAAAAGCTTGTCTGTATTTCCCACTTCAGCACCTAAGCTTTGTTAGCTGCCTCTGCAGAAATGTGTTTCATCCTGACTGAATATTGGAGTCCATTAAGTCAGTAATCAGTTGATGTCACCCACTGCTAAAAGTTTGCAGAATGGGTCAGCAGAAATTTTTCTGTATGTTTGTTTTATTGTGTGGTCTTCCCTCTGCTAAGTATTAAAATTTGAATGGATGTGGGGTGAACCTCCTCCCTCCATCCTCCCTATACATGTTCCAAGTAAATCAGGACAATTCCTGCACCACCTCCTTAGTGTAAGTGTGAGAATTTTTTGTGTACTGTGCATTTTGGTGATTACCTAATTAGAGGTAAGATGAAACCTGTGCCACATGGTTATACTATATTGCCAGTTCTGTTTATTAATCACTTATCCATCCCATCTTGGCTGGGTAATCTAAGCACTTTACATGTTATTTTATTAGTAAAACCTCCCCAAATATCCTTTCAGAAAAGCGACGATATCGTATTACCGTCCATAGAAACTTAGTTTTCCACACATTTCATGTGCTCCTAATGTAAAAAAATCTGTTGTCTATCTGCAAACATTAATCCAGCAACTCAGAAATCTCAGTTTTGCAGTGTTTACAAGCTGTTGTAATCCTGCTTTGTGAGTTAAAATGAACATACACCAGGTTTATCCTTTTTCTTTTCGTGAGCAGCAATTTTATAGGAATAATTCATATGTTTTTATATGGGCTATAGAGCACTATTTTAGCCAATAGCACTAATAATGAGTGTTTTTAAAGCAAATGTGTTAAAATATACAGAATTATACTGAGGTAGCATTTAGTGACATCTTTTAGTGGCAGGGTTGCACCTGAGAGTAATTGGTACCTCAGATGTGCCTTATTATTGCCCTTTGCTGTCCTAAACCAGCATGGAAAATCAGTGTGCTTACATTACATAGATGGCAGGAGAAGCAGCCGTCTTCTGCAGGTAGAATTGTTCCTTTCAGTGTGTTGGCCGCACATCTCTTTTCAATTGCTCATATTTTTGCCATATTTGAATCATTTGAGAGGAAATGTTCCGTGCCTGGTGTCTCAGGCAACATTGTTCAGAAAAAAACAAAATGATTCAGCTATTTCAGAGTCTGGGTGAAGGAAAACATGTGTTGTTTTGCTACTGCTGAAAAGCTCTGCTGACCCACCTCTCCTTGTCCAATCCCCCCTGTTGTGTTTTGTGTGGTGTTTGCTTTTGTTTTCTTTAATTGCCCTGCACTCTGTCGATGATCTCCTTGTTAAATCCTGGCACTGGGAAGTGGTTTGAGTCTGACTGAAATACAGGGGCTCCAAAACCAGACTCCAGATTTGGAAGCTTAGCTGGCTTGGGGAGAGAATAGACAGACACAACTGGGAATGGATGTCAATGTGGAGCGTGGAGATGGGTGAGACAACACAAGACTGGCTGGGAGCCCAAGTGCAAAAAAGGAGAATGAATGGAGCAAGATGAAGGTTGATAAATGGTCTTGGGGAAATTTTTAGTCATCAAGGGCAAAAGAGGAAAGAAAATAAGATTAGAGGGGATATTGGGACTATGTGAAAAAAGGGAGTCTTAACTGGGTAATGATGGTGGGGATGAAGCCTTGGACTTGGAAACTGGGAAGGATGGGGCTGTCCCAAGGTGGATGTGTGTGTAGTGCTCCCAGCCCTGCAGGTGCTCTGTGAAAAAGCAGCCTTGTTATCCTTATTATCCAGCATATCACTGGAATGGCTTCCCAAATCCCAGCTTTGATTTAGGTTGTTGCAATTTTACATTTTTATCTTTTTGATGAAATTTACAGACAAAGGACAAGAAGTTGTTCTCAGGTGTTTTTTGAGTTACTTATTTTTGAAGGGTAAGAAAGGTAATTTTAAAACTAAAAACTTT
Source organism: Pachyramphus minor (assembly GCA_013397135.1). Lineage (NCBI taxonomy): Eukaryota > Metazoa > Chordata > Aves > Passeriformes > Tyrannidae > Pachyramphus > Pachyramphus minor. The sequence goes on from VYXB01010416.1 coordinate 152,104, forward strand.
TACTCAGTGCCTCAAAAAAGCATCTTTACAATTATAAAACAATACTTTCTCTCATGAAGTTAAACTATGTAACTGTCGTGTTAATGGAACATATGAATTACACCAGGACTCTGTTTTTGCCAAGTATTTATTTTCATCCTAATTCCTCTCCTGGAGCAGCTGTGTGAAGGATGCATCACTGAATATTGGGTATTATTGGCAAAAAACATAGCTATGATCTCATGATGCCTTCTGCCTTTAGTCAGAGTTTAAGCTTTCTCCAGCTTTTGTCCTGATTTGAGTCAAATAATGGAATTTGATCATTCTTACTTTGGTTGGTTTATTTTTAAAATCTATACAAGTGACTGTCCCAGTACAAACCATGGAATTTTCCTTTAAAAATAAAAAGGTATGTGAGCACATATATATGTAGACATAATAATAATAAAAAGAGGGGTCTCAAGGTGATCAGACACAATGATTAATTATGATATTGTTTCTTTTCTCTTACCTTGAAGTGTTGTTTATACAGAGAAACACGGGGTTTTTTTAAATTTTACACATTGCCTTGGGAGCGTGAGTACACATCAGCCTTTGTGGTGCTGGTATGGTGTCTGTTTGGGTTTTAAGGGAAATTGGTATTAGGGTATTAGGGGGAAGAGCTGGCAAATGGGATATTTCTGAGAATATCAGGGATGTTCCAATATACAAGATGTTCCAAATAGCTCTTCCAACAGGAAAGTGCATTGATGGCAAATTAGAAGTGACCTCAAGTGTCAGCAGATCTTGTGCTGTTGTCAATATAGAAGTATTGACAAATTCTTAGGAGGTGCTTCTCTTTACTGGCACATGAAGTACAATCACCAAGGGTCAATATTTATATATATATTTATGAATGTATATATATATGGTGACAAGAAGGTAACCTAGCACGATGTCATACTCTTGCTGAAAACATGAGACAGCAAAGATGCTTTCTACTAATACTTCTGAAGATATTGATGCTACTTTTGAAAAGTCAAGCCCCAGCCTAAGAGGCTTTCATGATAAGGGCTGGATATAGGAAGAGATACAGGTGCAGAAAGATACACAGGGATCCAGAATGGAGTTAAATCCATTCCCTTTGACTCAGTGATGGTTTGCATAGTGCTGGCTCATCACTCCTAACCTTTGCCGTAACTCTTTTTCGGAAAAGCAGCCAAATGGTAGTAATTTGATAAAGCATAAAGGAATTAAATCACATGATGGTCTTTTATTGAGCAAAGCAAAATATTGCCACACTTGGAGATCCTAAAAATACTTACTGCAGATTGTCTTTTTTTTTTTTCTCCACCTTATGGAGGAGTCTTCATGAGACCATCTCTTGTGTTGTGTTCCAAGACCCTTTTAGTCCCCCTTTTGCCTTTTCTCTCCCCACTCACTCAGGGGTGTCCAGCTCTCATGCCTCAGGTGCTCCCACATGCAGTACAATTTCCCTGGATAAAACAGTTTCTCTGAGCCAATTTGCTGGATTTCCGCCAAGCTTCTGAAAACTCAAAAGCAACTGACACCAAGTTGTAAATGGGAATAAGTCAATTAATTTGTAAGGGTCACTCTCAGTTCTTACCTCAGAGTAAGAAAGGCTGGTGTGTGATTGAGATGTGATCAGTTGTCATGGGTGAAGTTGCAAGAGATTTACATAATCTTAATTTAAACCATGTTAGCTACTAATACCATTCATACAAGAGGCAATGGAGACTAGTATAATCTTAATTTAAACCATATCATTCTGAGATATTAATACCGTTCATGTATGAGGTGGGATCATGTCTTTGCATGACTATACTATAGACTATTGAGCAGCTATTTCTGGCAATATCCAAGTGAGTTTTTGTTGCTTTTAAAAATGGAGGATCTGTGCCTCTAGGACAGACTCAGCATCATATTTCACTGCCATTTGAAGAGAGCATTCATGGCATGCAGTTGGCTTACGCTGCCATCCCATATCCATCTTCATCAGAATATGTTACTGGCATTGACTATTACTAGACTGTTTCCAAAGGTTTTATTATCGTTGACCCACAGTGTTTGGAATGAATCCACAAAATATATTAAGTAAAATAATCACAGTATCTTATTAACCTGATGTATTTTATCCTGAGGGCTTTCCAAAAGGATTTTCAGCCATTTGGTGTAGCAGTTGAAGCAACACTGTGTTATTGTTTGCAAAATTAGACCCCATAAACTTTTTGTGTGAAATAGTGGGAGCCCCTGGTGGTCTAGTGGTTAAGGATACGGCACTGTAACTGCCGAGGCCCGGGTTCGATTCCCGGTCAGGGACACTCCCCGGGCAGGCGGAGCCCGTTAGCCCTGTAAGGCAATCCACCTACGTCCTGAGGACCTCGCTGCCACTGTCCAAGCTCGCTTGGCCACGGCAGACGAACCTTAGGATTAAAGGGTGGGCTCAGTTCTGCGCGCACTGTGTCCCACCTAAAATAAATCCAATGCGCAGGCTGGAAGGTGTACAAAGACCTTCCACAGATCTTCGTTCGCGAAGTCTGGCCCACTCACTCACTCACTCACTCATCTACTGCCTTCTGTGAATAGGAAGCCATTTTCTGAAAGCGTTTGGGGAAGAAGCTGCTAAAGTGGCACATTTTGGCTTTTCCATGAGGGAAGGCTGCCTTGAGAGGGTGGGAGCTTTTCCCCTTCAGCAGCATAGACCCATAAACACTTGAGCTGAACTTTCTGCATAGCCCTACATTTAATGTCAAGGAAACCACAATCCAGCAAATAGCACACGTTCTCAGCCTTTTTTTCGAAGAGAGTTCAGCTGAAGAAGATTGCATTTCATGGCTTTTTGATTTAGCATATTATTCGAGGGGCTGAAGAAAATTTAAGTCAATTTTGTTGCTGGCTGTGTCTTATCTGATTCATCTGATGCTGCAACCTGGCTTTATCTGCTTTTAGTAAATACTCCTTTGAAATCGCTGCTTGCCCATGTAGCAGTAATAAGGATTATGTAATAACTGGCTTTGGATGGCTCTTTCCAGCCTGAGCTAGATTTTCCCAAGGAATGAGCCTGTAATTGGAAATGCGTGTGTATCACACTTAGCTTTTTCTTTTTAATTTTAATTATTAAAACACAAGAGTAGAAAAACACATCTAGCTTGAGAAAAACTTGCTAGGTTGCATTTTAGCAGAGAAGCAAAAAGAAGGAAGGTTTTTTCTCTACTTTTAAAATAGATAGAAACATGAAATTTCCCAACACATGGAGGAGGCTTAATACAGTCTGTACCAAGCAGGATAACTTAAAAATATGAGTTGTTTCTCATCTAAAGAAACAGGAGGAAATAAAAGAACATCATGAAGCAATGAGATTGGGCCTGGAATGTTATTTGCCTGCATGTTCCCTTTTTTGCTTTCTGGCATGTTTTATGGTAACTGTACTCGACCTGCCATATTCAGTTCAACACTTCCTGTCAAGCTGGTTTTTGCATAACAAGGAATCCTTTTGTCCTAGGGGTTAAGTTTGCATTTCAAAGCCTAGAAAGTGAGATGATTTAAGAGTTATTTGCTCCCATGTTGTGAGGAAAGGACTTACATTTTTTATCTTGGTGTCCATGCAGGTTTAGTTTAATCTGAAGGTATCTAGTCATGGATTTTTTATGAATAAGAGTAGTTAAATTTTAAGAATGCAGTTGTGTACGTTCATGAGAGGACAGTGTAAAATAAAATACAGGTGTTCTACCTTTTAAATCATAGGAAGGTGCCTGGAAAATGAGCAAGGCAGCCTAGAGGCATTTTAAGTTGTCAGTCCAGTATAGAGCCCTGCAGGAGGCTAAAAGGAGGTCATTCAGTGCCATTGCCTCCTCTTAATTTCGACTCGAATTCACTAAGCTCGTCAGCTCTGGCACCATTTCATGGCTACTGAGTGTTTTCCAGAAGACCCATGGGGACTATAAAATCTCTTGCAAGCAAAGCCAGCATTTTAGCAATGAAAATGTGCCAGCTGCACGTTGTTGTGTGTTTGCTTGTTTTTAAAATATACTTGATGGAAGACTATTTAGGGTAAAATCGCAGTTCCTTTGAAGTGGATAAAAGCCTGTTGAATTTCACTGGGGTGGAAGTGTGTTCCTCACCCTTAAGATGGTTTCAAAGCCATACTGTCAGCTCTTTCTATCCCTGTACAGGGCCATTCACTTAAGAGTTGGACTTGATGATCCTTGTTGATCCCTTCCAACTCAGAATATCTGTGATTCTACAATAGGTGACTCTGTAATTCTATATAATGTATTCTACTGAATATGTTTATTTTTAATTAACATTTCCTGATTTTAGCACTGTTAAGTTGTACAAAATTGCACACTGTGTTGTAACGAATAACATGCATTACGCAAAGTCTTTACTACTAATAGTTAATTTGCTGCAGCTGAAAAAAAGATGCTCTGTTTTCTGAGTGCAAGAGTTTTGGGAGGCAGAAGCAATGCTTGGGAGGCTGTGTTTGTAAATTTTCTTTCATTCCCTGACCAGAGTGTGGGATATTCTTGCATTCCCTGCAGTGGCTGCTGCTAAAGAAGGCCCTGTACCATTGCCCAGCTGAGACATTGACCTTGTCCCACCCACTGGACTGAGGCTCCAAGGGTGTTTTTCACATGTGGTCATAGTGCTGCTTGTAGCAATTCTTGCAGTTTAAAAACCTAGTCTTTGATTACTATTAAAAACAGCCCGAGTAGCAGCATGAGGTAGTCCTCAGGAGGGAAGATACTGAGATATCTTGGAGGGCTTATGTAAAGGACTGGGAAGCGTGAATCCTTTGACCTTAATACTAACTGGTCGTGGCAAGCCTTTGTCTAAAAAGTGCTCAAATGATCAAGGGAATGATGAGCCTCAAAGAAACATTGGCTCTTTCCCCATAATTTATATTTTCAGATGCTAAAACTAGTTGTTGAGCAAATGCAAGGTGTCTATTTTAAGCCCCTGCATGTCAATATCTGACTACAGATGGCTCTGTGAATCATAGTGGGAAGAAGGGAAATGTTAGACACTAAGATATTGTTGCTAAGAGATTTTAGTACACAGTATGCTAACATGTGCTGGCAAATTTGGGAACAGTAGCAGCAGCATGTTCTGGGAGCAAAAAATTTCAGTGGGGAAGAAACTGTCTTCAAAGGACTATTTAAAGGATAGTAACATTATTGTGCTTTGTTGTATCGAGAACTGATGAAGATGAAATTGTCTTTCAAGCAGATAATGTACAGAAAACATCCAAAAGGTAAAGCTAATCCTGCTATCCAATGAAATAGGAAGTGGAGATTGGAAAGAAAAAAAGAAAAAAAATTACTTTGGGGTTTAAATTAATCAAGTTGCAAGATTAAAGGTGATGGTTGCTGGTATTTTGCCATCTGCTGGACATCAGATATATTAATATACACAGTTGCTTTCAAAATGCATAATACTGGGCTTGTGTTACATTATATAATTAAAAGTGTTAAGAGTGCTGTTCAGGAAAGAAGAGGTAGGAAAATGCTGAGTATGATTTTTTTACTTATACTTTCATAACATTACTATAGAGTAATTTAAGAAAATTGTCAGCATTTTATTTTCCTGATAGAGAATGTGGGTTAATTCTGCAATTAATATAAATTTTTTCTGGACATTATTTAAAAAAAGCAATTAAAATTTACTGCTATTCTTTGTTCCAGCTTGTATTATTTTAGTGAGTTTTACTGAAACTTTAAAATGTTACACCTGAAATAAAGCTTCAAATGGGTAAACTTAAAGTTATTAATTTCATTTTATAAAATAAAACCTTTCAGTTCTGATATATTTTCAGCAAAAACATTATTATCTTACTAGATACAAAATATTTCCCAACTATAAGCTTCTCAAAATAGTGACTTGCTTCTGACATATCTCTAATTAGACGTATCACTTCTCAACTTCAAAACTGATTGTTTTTTTAATGAAGTTTGGGAGTGTAAATGTAACTGTGTGTCTCCATAATGTCAGCATATGTATTTTCTTGAGGTCATGTTTCATGTCATCCATACTGTAAGTATTCAGGAGCACGGTGAGATAAAGGGAGGGAATTAATGATATTAGTAGTATATTAATCTAGCATTTTGGGGTTTTTTTAATGAGGTGAACCAAGAAACTTCTGTGAATTTTATTTTACAATGTTGTAGCCTCAAAGTCAAAAATCCGCTGTAATCAATACAACTACAAAACTATGGGATGATACTTTGCCCTTTGATTTTGCAAAGTAAAACAGAGAATTCATGATTATTCAGCATTTCTGTTTTAGGTTACAATTGTATAGGATTTCCCAGATGATTCAGGAAAAGACCCATTTTGAATTCTTAACGTTTTCTCTAATGGAAAACACCAGAAATTTATGTTGTGATTTGAACTTGGAACAAAGTTTGCCAAAATGTCACATTTTGCTAGGAAAAGACCCTAAGGAAAGTGAGTTCCAGATCTGTTCTAGTATTTTTTGAATAAATAAACATACTTTCATATAGGAGCTCTCTGAAATTGCATAAGGAACCAACAGTGTTTGATCAATACATTTTTCTCCCACACCTATGGAAAAGAAATTTGGAACACAGATTGCTTCTTGCTTTTCCAAACTGCACTCCATCTGTACCACTGAAGAGAGCTATAAAATCTGCATGCTTTTCCTATATGAGAGCAACTAAAGCACATACATTTAAGATTTTTTTTGGGGGTGGGGGGGAGTCTGCAAAGCATCTTCGATGGTTTTGTGTCACTATTTATTACCTAAATTTAAGTTTCTCCTGTCCTGTGGATGACTGGTACAATGTGACAAAGTTCAAAGTGCCTACAGACTCCAAATAGTCTTTACATCTTCATTTTATTAGGAAGAACTTTGCTTTCAAGAGGATGCAATAGAAAAGAAATAAGTTGAACTGTATTGCCTTTTCCTTGCCCCACAGGAAACACCATCAGATTTTCATATCAAATTAAGCAGCTCCAAAGGTTGTGGTTATAATGGAATGGTTTAGGGATTGCCTTGGTGTTGGATTATCACCTCTTCATATTGGTATTGCAGCTATTGCAGAAATTGTAGATAGGACTTTTGTCTAGAAACTTATGCTTATTAAAAATTACAACAGTTTGGATATTTTTAATACTAAAAATACACATCCTAATTATGATACATGGAGGAGCCTTTCTGGATGTCTTTTAATTAAGGAAGTGATCCCAACCATTCCTTCTAAATTCCTTGGTGTTAATTCCTCACGTGTCTCTGCTGATAGTGAATCCTATTGCATAATGACTGTGGCTGCTGGAGTGGTGTTTCTTCACTGTTATAATAACATAGTCCTTGGTAAAACAAGAAGTAATTTGTGATTTTAGAAGTCTGTGGTTTAAGTGGAAAGTGCTTTCGAGAAAGTCTTATGGTTATAGTCTCGTTTGTGAGGTTGGATCACTTATTTCTTGCAGTTCCCACTGAAGATGGGAACACCTAGTGTGGATTTACATCAGAGTATCCTGTCTGTCACAGAATCACAGAATCGGCCAGGTTGGAAAAGACGTCTGAGATCATCAAGTCCAACCCTTGGTCCAACCCCGCCGTGGTTCCCAGAACATGGTACTAAGTGTCACATCTCCTAAAAACATCCAGGGACGGTGAATCCATGACCTCCCTGGGCAGCCCATTCCAAGGTCTGATCACTCTCTGTAAAAAATTTTTTCCTAATATCCAACCTAAACCTCCCCTGGCACAGCTTAAGACTGAGCCCTCTTGTCCTACTGCTGACTGCCTGGGAGAAGAGACCAACCCCCACCTGGCTACAACCTCCTGTCAGGGAGTTGTAGAGAGTGATGAGGTCACCCCTGAGCCTCCTCTTCTCCAGGCTAAACAACCCCAGCTCCCTCAGCCTCTCCTCATAGGACTTGTGTTCAAGTCCCTTCCCCAGCCTGGTTGCCCTTCTCTGGACCTGCTCCAGCACCTCCATGTCCTTCCTGAACTGAGGGGCCCAGAGCTGGACACAGCACTCCAGGTGTGGCCTCACCAGCGCTGAGTACAGGGGAAGAATCACTCCCCTGCTCCTGCTGCCACACTGTTCTTGATGCAGGCCAGGATGCCATTGACCTTCTTGGCCACCTGGGCACACTGCTGGCTCATGTTCAGCTTCCTGTCCGTCTGCATTTCCACTGACTGAAGGCACGTTTTGTCCTGGGATGGAGTTATCTCCTTTAATGTACAGCATCATACCTGAACTTGTTGCCATTTCAAGCTCTTGAAAAACCATCATTTAATAAGCACTGCTGGGTAGCAGATACAAGGGAAGGGTGAACACATCAGTCCGGAAGAAAAGAATAACAAAATGCAATTTCCTCAGAAAGGGAAATTGTTTGGAAGAAAGACAAGGGGGAGAAAAAGCAGTTGGAGGGTGCTGATTTACATGCTTACTGTGAAATGCCGCTACAGCCGTGCAGCCCAAACAGCTCCCTCCGCTCCCCACTTGGTTAACACATTTCAGAGCTTTTGGTCTCTCCTGTCTAAGATTTGAGCATGTGCAGCAGCCTGGATTGAGTGGAACATAAATGAACTAAGGGATATTCTCCTCAGTCCCATGTATAAAGTTTGTCAAAGTTCATTACCTGGATTTAGGAGGGGGCAACTTCAAATTCTTTTTTGCTGTTGTTTCTCCTTGGGTGGAGCAGTTTGTTCCAAAGAGTGATAATGTAATTTAGTCTTGGGTTTTGCCTTTCAGGGCCTAACCCATAAAGCTCTAAAATTGTAGTTTTTAACAGGCTACAAAGATCATGCTCTAATTTAATATACTCTCTACCTGTGACACATTTCAAGAGCAGGAAAAAATCAATTCTGAAAGGTTAGTGCCAGGTAAAGTATATATATAATTTCCCGTTTCCCAAAAGGAACAAAACCCTACATTAATCTTGATCAAAAAAAAAGTAAATACTTGTACGTAAGTAAATTGATACCTTGAGAACTGCATTTATGAGGCTGAGTTCATGAGGCAGTGCTACTCATGTCTGATCCAGAGTCTGAAAACATCATGTAACTCTGTCACACTGAAGCCTGTAGTGGGACATCTGGCTGGTTTCACTGTTTACACACAAAGTAGTTTTATTTGCCATTATTTAAACTAAATGTCTTTAGGGAATAAGATTCAGGAAAGCAGAACTAACCAGATGCCTCAGGTGTTTAATTTCTGAATTGACTTCTGAAAGCCAACTTAAACAGTGCCTGTATCCAGAGGAAATGTAACTGAAAGCCATGGTTGAGAATAATGTTATGCCAGGAGAAAGAGACCCCTTCTTCAGGTGCCTCACCAGTTTTGGGGGTGTCATTCCCTGTCCAGTGCTCTATGCAGGACTGGCATCCTGCAGACTGGGATGCTTCCATGTCCTTCCTGCTCCCCTCAGTCTCAGCCTTGCAGATGCTTCATTCATTCAAGTTTCTACTCAGCTGAGCTGTCCCTTAGTTACCACCCGTAGCAACGCACCAAGTGTCAATTAAACTCCTTCCCTTCTTCCCTTAAATTGGCAGCAGAGCATCTGGCACTGCCTGGCATGACAGAGAGCGAGGCTCTGCAACCAGTTGCATCGTTTGAAGGAAACATCTGTCTGTGAGACAGTGAGTGAGACACTGGGGGACTGTGACAAGCTTGGCTTGTGCTGAGGTAGAGCAAATATCTGTGTGAACACAAAGTTTGCAGTCATGCAGTCATGCTCAGGGTGTTACACACCCTGACAGTGACATCCAGTTCCTGTCTCCGCTCCAGTGCCTTGCCCAGTGAGTTGTTAACCCTGTGGCTTTGTGCTTCACAGCCCTCAGTGTGTCTCAGCTGTGACCTGGTTCAGTGAGTCCATCATTTTTTGTCACAGTGACACTATGAAGACAGAGTATTGTGGAAAAAGGAGGTGATGCCACTGCCCAGCAGCATGGTTTTACCCTATTTTCTTTTTATTTTGTGTGAGTTACCTCCTACTAAGATCCATCTTCCTGCCTTAGCTTTACTTTTACCTCCTACTAAGATTATCCTCCTGCTTAGCTTTACTTTCTGCTCACTTCCCTGTTGTTTATGTTATCAAAGGTAATTTGATAATAATTAGGTGCCCATGTTAATAGCCTTAGTGGGGTCAATTAAACTTGGGAGGGAGCTGATAAATTATTCACCTTGGTTACTGTCATTCATACAAAATTACCTCTAATGATGGTAAAAAATCCCCACCACCCCAAGATAATTTCTGCTCTCTGTATTGTACAGTAGGATATGGCAGAGATCCCAATCCAATATCTGCAGCAGAGAAAGATTCAAGCACTGTGCTTGAACTACTTAGTCAGGCTTTTCTGCTGGGCTTTGATTGACACCGTGCTGGGACACTGCAGGTGAAGTCTCTCTGATTCTGGAACTGATGCAAAGTACAGACACCCTTTAAAAATAGGGCAAAAAAAGCAGGTTTCAGTGGAAATTGCATGTGAGTGATTTTTCGATTTTTTTATAAGATGCATAAATGGGTTGTATCAGATTTGCAGAATAATGTGACAAAGGACATGCAGATTTTTGATGTAAGATAAGTGTCAAAAGGACAAAATGAAAGGACATTTGCTGCAGGAATGAAAGAACTTGAATTATGGCAAGACTGCTGTATATGCAATTTTAAAAAATCTGCAGTTTTTGAAGCTTCAGCATAACAGAGTCCATGGATAGCCTCTAGTTGTAAAGTGCTACCTCCAGCCTTTCATGGTGATATTTCATGTCCATAAACACCCATGTGATGCATTTTGATGACTGGAATCCAGTTCCTACTGGAATTGGAAACAAACTTTCATTGTAGTTTTGCTGTCTGTGCTACTTTTTCACTGCCAAGAGGAGATGTCTTGTGATCAAAAGAAACCTCAAACAAAACCTTTCCTCCCATAACCTCTCAATTTTAAATCTAGCACTTGTCTGCAGAACATCCTGAAAAGCAAAATATGGCTATTTAAAACCATGTAAATTCTGAAGCATGGAGAGAATCAAACTCCAGTATTTTCTGCCAAGACTCTACATTACTACTTTTTTTCTAAAGTACAAAGAAATTTAGTACAAATATAGGATTTCAGTTAGTCTCTGATTTAATTTTCATCTTGATCAAGGGGAGAATTTACACCACCTTAATTTGGTTCAAGCCCTGGATCTTGTGAAGGCCTTTCACTTGTCCCAATGCATTCATGCTCCTATTTTTTTTGAATATGTTTAAGATACATTTGGATGGAAAAGGGGCTGTGGTTGCTGTGCTTTGTAGTTTGCAACTGTACAAATTGCATTAATGTAATTCTGTGTCTTTCCAATTTTTCTCTGACTTCACTTTCTCCCACACACTTTACCCATCAAATTCAGGCGAAGTACATTGATGTCATGCCAAGGAATATTTCTACTTTAGCTTTTTCTTGCTTTCTTTAGATCTTAACATATTTTTCCTTCATTTTGCTGCTTGGATTTTACCTACTGTTTTTAGCCAATCAAAGTGAATCAAATTGAGGAAAAATGGTTCCTTGCTGAATCCAGTGCTTGATTCAGAAGCAAGCACAGGAACAATTCCCTGTCAAGCTGTCTCTTAGTAATCCGGAAATATCCTTCCCCCCCCTCCCCCCAAGTAATAAAATGTGTTTATCACTTGAAGAGCATGTTTATACTTGAGGTTTAAAATCTGCTCTGTATCAAAAACTCTCATTTGGGTAGCATGGCTGCTGTCTCACGAGCTGCCTGTCACTGCTGAATTCCCCATTGGAATTTTATGTGCTAATTAGGGGTAATGTCGAGGAGAGGTTTTATAGTTTGCTTACAACGCAGAGAAAACCTCAGGTCTACACACAAATGTTGCTTTTATGAAATTGAACCAAGCCAGGCTGCAGAATGTGGAGGTAAAGAAAAGATATTTGTACAGCTCTGCTGTTGCTTTCCTAGTGCTGTTTGCCAGTGAGAATCATGAGTTACACTTCAGGGCTGTACAGAGGAGACTGGGGGCCAGAATATGGTATGTTAACCATGCTGAGAAGCAGTTTCTTCCTGGAATGAAGGTTGGCTTAGTAGTGGTTAAAATAGTAGTTTTCAGATGATGAGATAGCAGTGTGCCAACTTGCCTGGGTTGGGTTGGAATGGACCTTAAAGATCATCCAGTCCCAACCCCCTGCCATGGTCAGGGACACCTTCTACTAGCCCAGGTTGCTCCAAACCCCATCCAACCTGGCCTTGGACACTTCCAGGGATGGGGTGCAGCCACAACTTGTCAGGGCAGTAATCTGATCTCTGCAGATATCATGATATGCATGAGTCTTGTGACATATCTAAGAAGAAGTGCAGTCTAAAATCTGTAGCAGAATTAAATTGAACCAGTGTTATTGATTTATTCTATTGCATTTTCCTCCAAGGAATCCATCAACGTTTGATGTAACACAACTGAGAAGTGCCCAAAGTGAAGTATTTCATTACTATTAATATTGCATTAAAAAAATAATTACATTATTTTCACTAGTAAATATGGTGACATCATATGTGTGTTAATTATTTAAAGGACTACAATCACTACACTGCACAAGCCATGGTCATAGCTGCTGAGGATTATTGTAGAACAGAAATATAAGTGTATTGAGTATAATTTCTAGATGACAGACAAATGTGGAATGGAATTTTTGCCATGAAATAGATACATTTGAAATGAAAACAAAATTGCTGTATTTACCCATTGGATTAGATAGAAATTTTCAATGGAACAAGAAACAATTTGCCAAGAAAAAAAAAGATACAACGTGAAAAACATTAAAAAGAAATTGGGAGAAGACCTGGATTCAGGGCATGAACATGATAAATGGTGTGTTCAGTTGTTTGTTTTAAACTTTGTTTGGTAATCTAAAAAAGTTATTCTGATACTGTATTATAGTTGTATACAAGTCTTTCTTGTACTTTAACTAGCCAGTAGACTTTATAACCCAAACTTAATCAGTCTGTCCCTCTTTACACCAGCTGGCTCCCAGGAGAATCTGGATGATTTTCTTTCCTTTCTCAGAAACCTCCTCTCCTGTGTCACCCCATACGATGATGTCATCAATGTACTGCAGGTGGTCTGGAGCCTCACCCTTCTCCAGTGTAGCCTGGATCAGTCCCTGGCAGATGGTGGGGCTGTGTTTCCACCCCTGGGGCGGTCAATTCCAAGTGTACTGCACACCCCTCCAGGTGAAAGCGAACTGCGGCCTGCACTCCGCTGCCAAGGGGATGGAGAAGAACACATTTGCAATGTCAGTAGTGACGTACCACCTTGCTGTGTTGGACTCCAGCTGGTACTGGAGCTCCAACATGTCTGGAATGGTGGCACTCAGTGGTGGGGTAACTTCATTCAGGCCATGATAGTCCACAGTCTGTCTCCATTCTCCATCAGACTTACACACAGTCCAAATGGGGCTGTTGAAGGGTGAGTGGGTCTTGCTGACCACCCCTTGGCTCTCCAGCTCTCGGATCATCTTATGGTTGGGGATCACAGAGTCTCGGTTCATTCGGTACTGCTGACGATGCACAGTTGTCGTGGCAATTGGCACTCGCTCTTCCTCAACCTTCAACAATCTCACAGCAGAAGGGTTCTCCAAGAGGCCAGGTAACCAATTCAACTGCTTGGCCACCTCTGTCTCCACAGCAGCTATTCCAAAAGCCCATCTATGTCCCTTTGGGTCTTTGAAATACCCGTTCTTGAGACAGTCAATGCCCAGGATCCAAGGAGCATCTGGACCAGTCACCGTGAGGTGCTTCTGCCAGTCCTTCAAGGTCAAGCTCACCTCAGCTTCCAGCACAGTCAACTCTTGAGACCCTCCTGCGACCCCAGAAATGGAAATAGTCTCTGGTCCCACATGTCCTGAGGGCATTAGTGTGCACTGAGCACCAGTGTCCACCAAAGCCTTGTATTCTTGTGTGTGTGACATGCCAGGCTATCGGATCCACACAGTCCAATAGACACGGTTGTCCTGTGCCTCTACCTGGCTAGAGGCCAGGCCCCTCTAATGTTGGTCTTGCTTGGGGCCATCACAGCTCTTTCCTTGTGAATACATTAGGGAGGAACCTGCTAGTGGGTCAGACCCTTGTCCAGGAGATATCGGGACAGCGCTTACTCCCGTTTTCTCTCTCCTTCAACTCTTGTACTTGGGCTGCCTGGCCACCGGTAGGTTTCCAGTCCCACCGTAAAATGTATTCTCCATGATCAACTAGGAAATACCAAAGCTCGATTTGTGGGGTCTGTCCGCTCTCCCTAATTGCTGAATGTCTGGCTCTGACTTCAGAGGCTCTAGTTTGCACTGGTGACACATGGAAGCTGTTTTCCTTCATTTCCTCTCTAAGTTTCTTCTGTTCATCTTTTACTTCCGTAGTCAGTGCCTTGAGGCTCTCAATCTCTCTCTACAGTGGAGATACCGGTCTGTAACGGGGTGTGGTACATCCTGAATTTATTCGTTGCAGAGCCCACTGTCTCCCCCTTTCCTCCAAAGTGCAATGGTGCCAAGAAACTGGTGTATACAGGTGGCCCTTGCTGTGAAAGGCTCCACCACATGTGTGACCTACACCTGATGTTATTGGGGTTATGGCTGGGTTGCACATCCTTTTCAAAAAGTATCTCTAACTGTGCCATTTCTCTGAGGCGTTAGATACCTCCCTCCATGGTCTTCCAGCCTGTCTCATGGTGGTGCTGCTACAGGAAGTCTCTGTAAACAAACTCTCTCACACCTGTTAGAAGTCACTCCCAGAGTGACTTTGACTCCCTCACGAATGCTTGCTCAAGACCCACGTCCTGGGCCAGGGATCCCAAATACCTTGCTTCTCTGTTATCAAGTGGCAAGCTTTCACCCCTAAGGTTCCACACTCAAATCAGCCAGGTCAAAATGGGCTCGTCTTGGTGTTGAGTAACGTCATTCCACATATTGTGGAGATGGTCATGTGGCGGGGATTTGGTAATGATCTCAGGCTCTGGGTCCTCCACTGGTTGTGAAGGCTCTGGTTCCCCGTCCTCGTTAACTGGGCGTATTGACTTGGCTTTATACTTCTTGCTCTGCACTGGGGCCACTTGTGCTGGCTGTGACTTCCTTCCTGGTGTGACTGGGGACTGAGCACTTGTGATGTGTGTTGGTTTCTCTGCTCCACTATCTTTCCCTTCTGACTGTAGGTGGTGTTGCACAGTCCAGACCATGGTGCGGTAAGCGTAGGCTAAGGTCCAGCACATTGCTATGAGCTGTCCATCTCTGGAGTTTATGGACTGATGTTCTTCCAGGCACTCAGCAACCTTACAGGGGATCAGTGTTCGGTCAGGGGAGAGCTTCCAAACAATCAGGGGAGAGTATTCCTTCAGCACCTGGCCTATCTCCTCCTAAGCTCCCATCCAATCAGAGTGATTTATGTTTAGGGCAGGCTGTTGGGCCGTGGCAGATGGTTGGACTGTGACAGGCTGTTGGGCAGGTTCCTGGGTAGGGTCCCTAGTGTCTGGGGTAGGTCTTGGAGTAGTTACCAAAGACAACCTCACCCTGTCTCTAAATGTTGGGTAGGCCACACTGAGCAAACACAGCAAAAACATCATCAAGAATAAAATACCTTTAACATCCAGGGGAAAAATCAATCCTTCAGAATCTACTGTGGCAGGGCCATATGAGAAGTGGGTGAAGGGTTGGGAAAAAGCATATGCCTGCATTTCTCCCCCAAAATAGGTACCCTTATCAGTAAAACTCCAAAAATAGGAACCTGGGTTGTGGTAGTATTGCATCCATTTATATATATTCCAAAAGAGAACTACAGGCCCAGAATTTTTCAGCCACTGGTACCAATTCACAAACTTAATAGCAGCCACAACTATTGCAGCGGTGGTGTCCATCTTTAAGCAGTGATCTATAAATGGAAAGACTCCATACACTGTCAAGTGCCAAAGAAGTTGGACCACATGATGGCTAATGATGTCTCTATACAAAATACACAGATAATTAAACAAGAAGGTTTATTCCTTTTCCACCTTTCCTCTAGTCAAGCCCCATGTTGGGCCCTGTAGGAAATAAATGAGGTGGTTTTATTACAAGCAGGAATTTCTATAGGTGCCTCATGTCGAGATGCCTGGAAGTCGTTTTGTTTGGGGAGTCATTTGGTGGTCAGGGACTGGTGAACTGCACGCAGTTGTTTGTTGCTGCTTGCAGGTTTGCTTACAGTTACTTACTGCTGCTTACTTGTTGCTGCTTAGAGGTTTGTTTACAGTTACTTATTGCTGCTTACAGTTACCTACAGTTACAGTGTGAAGGTGGGCACCTAAGGCAGGGAGAGCAGTCTGGGCTCACTGCCAAGGGACCATGCGGCCTGGACAGGGAAACAAAATGATAGGTGGGTTAAGACAACCAATGGACTGGCGAAGGAGGGTGTGGGCCAGCCCTGAGAGACCCAATCGAGTTCAAGAAGAGGACTATATCACCTCTTAAGGAGGAAAAGGAGCGAGGCTCACCGTGGGAGGAATGAGGGAGTGGTTATATAAATCAAGAAACCTTAAAAAGGCTCGTCCCTCCCATTCCAGGTGTGCTCCGACTTGGTCACAAGGCCGGTGAACCCAGCGCACTGAATTAAAGTTCTTTATTTCACTTTATTGGGCTGTCTTCGGAAGTTTCATTAGAGATATTTCTCACAGGCGCCAATAAATGTCTTCGTTTAACAAGATTACAGTTTAGAAATTAAGAAACTTCAGGTGGAAGTGTGGAAAAGGAAAAAGAACAGCTTTTTATTAACAAAATCTGAATAAACAATAAATGGTGCAATCAAAAACTTTCAGAAGAAACAAAACAAAGTCCCAATTCCCCAGGGTGGGGGGAGAGAAACCCACGGCAATCTGGGGCTGGGCGGGGGTGTAGGGTGGGGAGAAGGGAGGGGGGGAGGCAGGACTGTCCCGGCAGTTCAACAGCTGCTTGCAGCCACCTCGCTCTCCGCGACGTGTCCCGTTGGGGGGGAAAAAACTTCCTCTCAGGAAAAGAAAAGGAGGCAGCCGAAACCGCCCCCTCCTCCCTTTCGTGGTCTGTCCGGTTGGCCAACCAAACCTAAAAGCTCCGAACAAAAGACTCTCGAGCCGTGTCCCCCACAACCGCACTGCCAGGGAACCTCCTCCTTCCCCCGCTGCCGCGCTCCCCAGCGTGTACGGCTCCGCTCTGCCCTCCCCTCTTCTTGGCTCTCCCCATCCCGGAAGAAACAGATGGAGGAGTGGAGAGGGGGAAAGTGGGAAAAAACCGGGACACTACGGAAAAAATTCCAACCTGTCTTTTCAAATCTATGACAGAAGCGCATATATTTCTATATGTGTAATTCTTTGATTTTTAGGTGAAATGGGTGTAATGGTAATGACTCCTGATTTATGCCTGCTCTGAGCCTACAATTTAAAGCAAGTTTGAAACCAGGTTTTCTATCTGTAGCTTGTTGCTTGTGTGTAAAGTCTCCGTTTTTCAAGGATTTCCACATCACTTTTTCTTTGATTGCTAGTAAATAAAATTGTCTATTCAATTTCCTGTGCTGAGTAAAGAAATAAGATCTGATGCTTGTTACATTAAAAGATATTACTCACATTAACTGTACTTTATAAACCTCCGTAAGATCATTCCAGCATTTAGGTGTTCCTTTGCATTATTCTTCATACCTGAGATTTGTGGAGAGGCACAAACCAGCAGAAAATCTTTCTTGTTTATCAGCTCTGGAATTTCCGTGAGCTTTCATTAATTTCTCATGTCTGACAACAGCCCTGTATCCAGGAAAGTCCTAAAGCAGGATTTTTTTAATATCTTTTTTTTACCTGCACCCTGCAGAAGCAGAAGCTTCTGTGGGAAAGGTGAGCCCAACAAATACCTTGTACATACACCAGGAAAGCCACAGAGCCATTACAGGGACAGCATGTGATAGCTGCAAAATGGGACCAGAAAAGATTATTCAGAGCAAAAAATAGGAGAAGAAAATGTGAGGAGACACCAATGGCATAACCAAGTCACCCAGCGGGGATGTTTCTCTTTTTAAGTGCATTTAGATGAGAATTCTGATTGTATAGTTACACATTTCTGTTCAACAACCAGGAAATAAATGAAAAAGAAAATTATGATTTTAGAATTTGATTTGTTTTGATTTAAACCCTAAACCCATCCATGACTTTACCAGTTTCTCTCAGTCTTTTTTTGGTGTCTTACTGGTGTGGGATTCCTGGAAAGGAATGGACATATTGTGGACGAGCCATGCTTTGGACGAGGCCTGTAAGCTTTCCTGTGGGAACTGTGTAGATAAAGAAAGTAGAAAGTAGAAAAATAAGGTAACGGAAAAACAAGTTAAGAGAAAAACACATTAAAAATAACTTAGTTTGTGTGAAGTGTCCAATAGGTGTGCAACATGTCTCTGTGTTTTAAGAAGTGGACCTATCCAGGCTCACCAGCCTGGGTGCAAAAAGGTATAAAAACCTCTGTTAATTTAATAATAAAGGAGATCTGCCTGAAATCACATTGGTTCGCGTGCAGTTACTCCGTGCCCTCTCGCCACATACTGGTACCTGAATACTTGTAGTTCTTGGTACTTCTTCCCTGGTTATCTCATGTACTTTGCATTTTAGCTCCTGGTTTTATTGTTCAGCTAAGTGGTGAGGAAAGAACAGTTAAAAGGAAATAATATCTTCAGTGTGTCTCTCCCAGCCTGCTCCTGTAGCATTCCCCATACATCCATACAGATCCCAGAGTTTTGTGGATGCTGTGTTTAATGTTCACTGCTGGGTTTGACTGCCACGCCATGAAAAGCAGCAGCTCTTCCAGCAGCCTCCTATGACTCCCACCATCACAGCATTCCTAGGAAATGGGGAGCTGGGGGACTGGCAGTGCTCTTACAAATAGATTGAGATATAATTTCTCAATGTTGTTGCAGAAGTGAAACAATACAGAGTTACTCCACTTTGTGAAATGAAAATGTATTTGCATGATGTTTTTTTTCCGATACTGTAACATGTTTATTTTCCTCCTTAACAAGTGATGGCAATATATTAATTGTACCTATTTTGCAATCCTTTAGGTGGCTATAATAGCTGGAAATTTTGAACTTGCTGAATATATCAAGAACCACAGGGAAGCTGATATTGGTAAGCAAAATATTTACAGACACTGCAAATAAGCTCCACATGTTTAAGCCAGGATTTTGCAAAGATGTTAAATCCGGTTCCATGTGAGATTTCACTACAGGGCTGATGACAAGTATAATTTCAGGGATGTTTTAAAAGTAACTCATCTAAAAAAAATTAAGACGGGGGAAAAAGCTGAAATGTTTTCAAAATGTGCTCTGAAAATGAAAATTCCATAGGTGATGCATAAGAATGGTAGATGCTTTTTAAGTATAAATCTCTTTGTAACAGATTAAATACATGTCCACATACCTAGATGAGCCAAATGGACTTTTGCAGGGTGTTTTGGCATCACCCAAAATCAGCTTTCAGTAGGAATAATTGGTCAGAAGAAGATGGCGAAAGATGATTCCCTACAATTAAATAAATATGTGGCAGAATCCAACTCTCCATATCCGTGAAAACGTTTCCAGCCATGGAGTTTGGTGCGTGGCACTGGCTGAAGGATAGCGACAGGCATTAAAGGCCCCTCACTGAAGAACCTTAAGGCTCTTTAAAGATTTTTTAAATAGAGGGATTCACCACTAAAATAATGGTGTTTGATAAAAGTGATTTCTGATACAGTTTCATAAAACTCATGTAAAGTGCTTTCATTCAAGTAAAATACAGTTTCACAGAAACATCCTGAAGTTGAACAAAAAAGGCATTTCTTTTGAAGCAGGAGGGTCTGTGTAGTCTGCTGTGACTTAAGTCTGTGATGCAAATCTGTAACTTGATAGTATTTAATTTATATGGAGAATTAGGCCAACTCACATGAAATTTAAGATTAAAAATTGCTCTGGATTAAGGACTGCTTTCCATGCCCTTTCCTGGTTGCATACAATCTACAGGGATACAATTAAAAATTCTGTGTGGTAATGTGAATTCTTGTAGCTCTGTGATACTTTCAGCTCATTCAGAAAATTGAGGACACATTGCATCAAAGTCATAATTTCTACATAAATTTCATAGTGAGTTTGAAAGATTTTTTTCCCTAGGACAGTGGGATAGTTTCTTTCCATCTAAGAATTCTTCATCTTTCTGGATTTATTAATAATCTGTAAAAAACTAACTAAAACCAAATCAGTTATTCCTAATAGGTTTATTGTTGTTGTTTATATTTACATATGGCTAATGCTTTTATGAGTCTGTGAAGATGTTTAAATGAAAGGAAATAGTTGTTTAGACTCAAATATTCCCTTAAATTCTACCCTGTTAGTTCTTGATAGTCTCCAAATTTTCCTGATGCCTTCACTTTTCCACCGAAGAGTAGAAATATTGGTACTTCCATAATTGACTTGCATTTCTTTGCACGATGGTGGTGGATTGAGCGTAACTATTTAAATCAGTAGATCTGTCTTAAAGATTAAATATTGAGTTATTTCCTCCCACCTAATTTAAGTTAGCTGGACATTTTTCCTTTAAGATTTACCACTCTTTAAAAAAAAAAAAAAAAAGTGAAGTCATCAAAATGTCTCTTTCTACAATGTCTCCCAGTTAAAAAGGTAAATCAAAGAACCAAATCCTGAGCAGAAAACCTGAGAGCTGGTGTGATGATGAATGTGCAGAATGATCTCAGCACTTTAACTTCAACAAGCTGGCTTTAGCTTATCATACTTGTCTGGTTATCCACTATATCCGTATAGTTTTGGATGTATTCCAACATATATCATTTGAGTAATGTACCTCTTTAGAGGCAACGGAGGGGGAGGGAATAGCAAAGAGCTTGAGGAGTATCCTCAGGGAGATAAGGACAGATCATACTAAAGTCACTTGAGAAACATTTTGTCACTCATCTCTCAGAAAGTGCATTTTTGGTTAGAGACTGAATTTTGATACCCAACCATTTCATTAAGCCTTGTTGTTATTATTTTAGGCTCGTTTAATAACTGTAAGCACTTTGTATTTTGCATTTGTTTTAGGCTCATTTAATAATAAGCTACAACTGTGGGAAATGCTTTGACATATGTGCAGCTTCGGAGGGGGGAGGCATCTGTGGAGATATAAGGTTGCAGATGATGAGCTGTTCAATCACTTCACAGTCAGCTTGTCAATGATATTCTTGATTATTCCGAATAACATTCAATGGAATGAGGGTTTGGGAAAAACTCCACATTGTTCTTGATTCATTGGGCAAAATTCCACATTGCTCTTGGAAAAGTTCTGACAAAATCTTTTAACTTTTAGTGATCCTCATACACAGTAACTTTGGCCACAGATGTTTTTTTAAATGCAAGCATAATACACAACTAAGTAATAGAAATGGCAATAATATTTTTTTTTCGAAACCAAGCTGCCTCCTCACCTGGTTTTGGTTGTGTTGTCCTACGCGTGTGACTGTTTTATTGGTGGTAGTGATTGGAGGCTGAACTTGACTTAATAGTTTCAAGAGTAGGTTTTATCTGGTGACAGAAACAATTTTTTACATTTCTCAAACTGGAGTATTGAAAATATGAGAAACAATATTTGCTTGAAATCTCTGAGGAGCTACACTCCCCGTGTCCATCTGTTTTGACATGTGCTAATTAACATTACTCTTAGATAATTTTGTTGTCCCAAACTGCTGCTGTAGGAAGTCACTGGTACTTTGATTGCAGAAGGTATTATGTGGGTGTCTCCCAGTTTGTCAGCAGTCACAAAGCTGCTTTCCAGTAATGTTGCCAAAACTGCAGTTCCAGGGATCTGACAGCAATGTGTTTCTGGTTCTGCGCCTTGGGGTGAAGGAGCTGCTCTGGTCATAGCAGAGTTTGCAGCTCAGCCCTCCTGAGGCAGGAAGGTGGCACTGTGGAAGAGGCTGAATTACATGTCTAAAAGAGAGCTGTTTTTTAATTTTTCTGGTTTTTCCCCCCCCTTTTGCCTGAATCTGTGCCAAACTGTGGTGCTAAGGGTGTCCCTCTTGTTGAAGATGATGGAGAAGCAGCTTGTTCAGGTGGAGAATAACCAGGATGTCCTCTAGCAGTAGAAAATCCTAATTTACAGCAGAGCCACAGAATCTTTGATCAAATCACACAGAGATTATTCTTTTAATTTAGTTGTAAACTAAATTAACTTATATTAGACAGCTGTATTAAATTCTGAAAAATTAGGCGTATATAAGTTTCTTCGCAATAATCATAAGAGTTCACAGTTCTGTAAAAAGAGGAAAAATTGAAAAATATTTCTTTTAGAGCCAAAAAGGGTAAAAATAATGACTCATGGAGTAATGTGACATCTGATTGTAAGAGAGGGATGTTCCTCTAAGGTGTGTTTGGTTATTTCACTCAGATCTCACCACATAAAAGCACCTACTTAGGCCAATGTAGGCAAGCGTGTTTAGTCAGAGAGATGAAGGCTGCCTGTGTCCCTTTAGTAGAAGGAAAATGAATTAATGGTTGTATCCAAAAGAGAAAACCAGAAGATTTTGAAGTGAAGTTTCTGATTTAGGGGTCAGAGCTGGTGGATGTTCTCTGAGATGTTCAGATGTTCTCCCCCCTTTCCCTCCTCCCCTCCCAGTTCTTGCTTCCTCTGAAGCAAGAAGAAAGCCTCACTCCTCTCACATCCTCATGCTGGCTGAGTGCAGCTCTCTGTCTCTTGGATAATTTCACAGAGGAAGTCCATGATGAAATGAGGGACAATCTGTGGAAGGGGGAGACCTGGAGCCCAACCCCATGGACTCTTCTCATCAGTCTGATCAGTACATAAACATCCAGGCAGGGTTGCACTGAGCAATCCTTTTTGGCTGTAAACCCTTGTGTCTCACATCAAACTGGAGCTTTGTACAACCTGCTTTCTCTTAGCCACAGTATCAGCATAAGAATCTGGTAGTTATTCCAACCTGTTAAAAAATACTGACCTTTCCCTCAGGAAGTTCCATGCTGTGTGGGCTCTCTCACACATCCTCTCCCTTCTTCTCTGATCAAGTCACTTCTTTCTCACCATGCTCCTTTTCCCACCATCTCCATTGCCAGTCCATCTTCCCATCCCAGGCAGTCTGGGTGACCGGTTTGTTGAAACTGTGACATGAACAGCATTTAGCACAAATAACCTTTTTTTTTTCACTCAGTGTTGCCATTTTCAGAAACAAACTGAGGGGAAAAAAATGCTTTGCAAGGGATTCCTGTGGTTTAATACAATAAAAACCACCTTGCTGTTACTAACAGGAAGGTTTAAGTTAGGCTTGTTTCAGACAGGGATGATGCAGTTGTGTTAGACAAACATGAAAGATAAAGGATTCAAAGGAGGGGGTAAAAGGATATCAGTGAAGGACTAAAAACGAGATCCAGATTTAATTGTGTTCATGTCTTTCAGCTGTTTGAAAGGTGAATGAAAATTGCCGTATCATTTAAAAAGTAATCCTATTTGAAACAAATTACAATAGTATTTTTTATAAAGCAAGAAACCCTATTACCATAAGGTACTTAGAAGCTTGTTTTACAAGCAGTATGAAATGCTTAGCACAGCTTCTCAGATTATTTCAATTCATCATCCCCCCCAAATTAGTTTTTTGAGGAATAATAACAACATCAAAGTAGCTTATTTTAATTATCACTTATTTTGGAAGTCTTTGACACCCAGAAGGTTTTTGTATCCCAGCGACTGTTGTTCCATCTTCCTTTCTGCTAGGAGGAAGATATTACATATACTGATGTGAAGTACAGCAGTTACACATCATTAAAAATAATAATAATAATATCCCTTTTAAACTACTTTTTTAAACTAGCTATACCACACTTATAATTTATTTAATTTTATGTGTTCATTTATTGCAAACTAAGAGAAAGTGATGGATTAAAAGATGTGATGAATAGAAAAGTTAATCCCTGATTGTTTTCATCCAGCCTGCAGCTGTCTGTGAGTAAATGAGTACAGCAGATTTAGGAAGCATTTGCTATACAGAATTTACTATGGCTTCTATAGGATGGAGGTACAAAACCCAATCATATATGTAAGAATATTGAAGCTTTCATTAGATACAGATAGACAGATATTAAGTATGTTGCAAGCTGATAATCCTTTGGCTTGGATAACCTATTTTTAAAGCTCTCTTTTGCCTTGGTTCTTTGTGATGAGATGAATTTTCACATGGATTAAATGACATGGGTTGTTCTTCTTCAAGTGAACAAGGTTTGTTTTCTATTGTGCATCTTGTCCTTCAGCAGCTGTGGAGCTAAAAGCAATAGGATTCTTTTGTTTTGTTTGCTTTAGAAAAATGAAACACATTGAGCTTGTGTGTGAGTTTTTGGTAGTTGATTAGCAGACTAACTAATACTTGGATACCGTTGCTAGGCTTCAAGTCAGAGTTCCTGTATTCCTCTATAATTATGCAGAGATATGTGTATGTGATGGTTTGTCTGTGCTTTCACATGGATTTTTTAATATTTATAATGTTGAAAATCTGCTGATATGGTATGCACTTTTCTCCCCATATTCCACATGGGGAGATTTATCTTAAATTAAATATTTTTCAGCTATGAGTAAAAATGTATTTTTGTATTGGCATTGTGATTGTGAACATCTTAGGAAACGTATTTTGTCATAGAATAAGCAGAACAGGTATTGCAAAGCACAAGGATATGAGTTGGTTTGGGATAGAACTGCTTTTATAACTTGTTTTCTTTAATTAGATCAGAGTGATTGAGGTCAGCAATCTTGGTTTTTCAGCTGTGAGTGTTGCTATTAAATGCTGGCCAGCCCAATGAATATGCTGTTTGTTTACTTATTTATTTTGGGTTGGGGAACTGTTTAGTAATTTTGATTTTCATCAGTCAGATGCCTGCAGAATTCTTCTCAGGTTAGAGGAAATCATTTTGAGACAGATAAGAGCAGAAACAAGAAAAGGCAGGAAATCAAAGAAAAAAAAATCTACAAAACTGTCGGCGGTGTGAAATGACTTGTTCTATTTTTATCACATGTTATTTAATAGAAGCAAAAGGAACAGAAACATGTATCATATTTGTCATCTGTGAGTAACATTAACCTGTTTCATGTGCTAGAAAGTATTTAAGGTGGAAAAAGCATGATTTTAGTGTAATCAGGATGGCAAAACCATTGAGATCTTAATTTCTCATATTTTAAATGCATATTGTCTGGTAGAGTGTCATAATATTATTTTCCTTTTGCAGTTTCTTTCAAATATCTCTGCTAAATTAATACTTATTTCTCATGTCCATAGAAAAATACCCCTTTACATTAATGACATCTAAGAAAACAGTTACTGATTGGTAGGAAATAAATTTGTTGCTATTATTTGTTTTTCTCTGAAGGGTTGCAAGAAATAGAATTTCCTGTGCTCAGTCTTGCTATGTGGTAACAAACAAATTGGAAAACTGGGAAATGTGTGTTAATGTAATTACATAATGAAATGGGGGACAGAACTTGAAAAACTTACGGTAGTGACCTTTTTTCCCTTTGATCACAAGTTATTTATTTCTCTGTGTTTATTAGGGGAAAATATTGCTGTAACTAGTTCTATTTCAAAGTTTAATCTTTATTTTCAGAAGCTCATTGTTCTTGGCCTTTGAATTTGGTGTATTCTGTGTATATAACATGGAATTAGTGCAAATTATGTAGTGGTGTGGTCATTGCCTGTGATTTCTTAGGGTTACTTGAAATTTTGAGCAGGGAAGTAAGGAGAGAACTGGGGCCATGTAAGTGCTGATATAAATACAGCCCATTTCAGAATGATTTGGCCTTGTTTTGTAAGCCAGTCTGTAGAATGTCCTTGCCACATGCCAGATAGGCAACGATTGCCACAGCTACTGCTGTTAGAGTTTATTTTGCAGCCTGAACCAGAAGAAGCTTGTAATGGAGCCAAAAATAACCTACCAGAGGAATCCCAGCCTGCTCTCAGTGCCCTTGAGCTAGTTTTGGGCTCAGGCAAAAAACTCCAGGGTGCAGGTCACACAGGACTCCCCTGGAGATGTCTGAGGTGTTTGGGAGGGTGGCAGGGAAAGAGTGGAAAGAAAGGGGGAGAATTGCTACTTATGTGAGACTTGTCCCAGTCTTCTTGTTCAGACCCAAATGGTTGGAAGTGTTTCCAGAGCTCCCAGCTTCTGCTTTCCCCAAATCTGCCTTCTAGCTTTCTCCTAGTCCACTGGCTGCTCATCAGGAGAAATCCTTCTCCACACCTAGGCTGGGACCACTGTATCCAGCAGTTGGGAATTGTCCTTTTTTTGGTAACATACCTGTCATCAGAGCTGTTTCATCATGGAGCTGGGTCAGAAACCTTTCCCAAGCCCCTAGAGGATGTGCCTGCTGTAGGGCATGATCTACCACTGGTAGTCGCTTTTTTTGCTCCTGGGGTTTTTTAAATAACTTTCACTGGCTTGACACCTCTGAGGTGCTGTACAGGTGAGGAAAATCGGAGACCATGTACAGTTCTAGTGCAAGTCACTGAATTTAAAGAAGAAATATGTCTGTAAAACACAATCAAGTAAAAAACATTATTTGAGGATGCCAGGGATAGCTGCTCTGATTGGGGACAAAAATGAAATTAATTTTTTTATATCAAAGAGTAAGATTTATATTTTGTAAAGTGAGAAGTAATTGAGTGGGTTGTACAATCCTCAAAAATTCTGGTGAAATCCATGTTATTGGGCTAAATATGCAGATCAAGGGTTAGGTTGGGAGCAGACAGCAAAACTCTCAAATGCTGAAATCCTGAACTAGTATTTCACTGGAACTTACCATAATGATTTTCAGTTAGTCCCTGTGAATGAAATTCCCAGTGTTGTTCAGCCTGGTAGCTGGATCCTTCTAACCCCTGTAACTCCCCTTGTTGTTGCTGGAAATGGTCAACAGGTGACCCGTCCCTCAGGAACTGACTTTCCAAATCAGCTTTCCAGACAAGGTGTCTGTTCCTACACCAGGATATCTTTGAGGGACAAGGACAGGTACTAGAATAAGTCAAGGAGTTAAAATAGGCTGAGGGGATGTAAAAAGAAAATAGCATTTGTGAGTTTATATGTGACCTGAAATTTGTTCAGTCATCTTGATTCAGTTTAATAGGTCATAGATCATAAAACTGGAAGAGGTTTATGTGATCATGCTGTCTGACCTTCTCATAGTTTGAATCCTGTTTGAACTGGATTATAACCAGGAAAAACATTTTGTGTTGTTAAAGATCTGCTATACCGTAAATGGGATTTGGAAAACTGTATGCTGGTCTTGTGATATGATGGGTTTGGATCTTTTTGTTTTAGTTGTTCTGGAGTTATCATGCCTTCTTTAAACAGATATAGCTTGTTTCTAGCATCACTTCGGCTGCAGCAACTGAGTGTAGCTGAGTTTTCTTAACTTTGCTGTCTGTGCCACATTTCTCTCCTAAAGCCACTCCTTCCTTAGCAACTGGGAGCTGAACTATTAGAGAGGAAAAACTCTGAGGAGGAGATGTAAAACTTGAATGGAAGTTTAAATTAAATATAAGAAAATACCATGGACTTGGGTGGGCTTTATTTCTACTGCAGTTTGATCAGTATTATCTTAAGTGCCTTCTCAGGCCCCATTAAAATCTGTCTCCCTGAACTTTCTGTAATTGTGCCTGTTTTAAGAGGCTGTGCCTACTGGAAGTTGTGTGATCAGTGCATTTCAATCATTATATATATATCTGTGTAACAAAACAGGAGAGTTTGGATGGCAATAGAAATATTAGGATATTAGAAAACCAGTGGCTATTGAGGTAAGGGAAGCAGCCCAACAAGGGGTGCTGCAGAAGAAAAACTGTTTGAAGAGCCTCACAGAAAATTATGCTATTCCTGAAAAGTTACTGTGTTTTCTGTAAATCATTTTTCAACATGAGCCTCAAGAGCTCTCCAAGTTTGTGTCAAATGCCATGTGGGATTTCAAACAGAAGCCAGGTCAAAAATAGAGGGAGGACGAGTGAAGAAATAGATGTGTGCAGACTCCCATGGCTCTCTTATTTCTTCCATTTACAATGGTGAGAACATAGGAAAAAGAGATGAAAGAACATGAAATAAATGCTGGAGTTATATATATATATATAGAGAGAGAGAGAGATAAAGGCAAAATAAGATTGATAAAAATAGTCAGGAATGCTTCCTGAAGAACATTCTTGTGTTTCCCAAATTAAATGCAGAGATGGACTGAAAACCCCAGCAAACAAACCCCCCACTAAAAAAAAACCCCAACCAACCAAATGAAAAAAAAGGGAGGAGAGGGGAAAAAAGCCAAATGCATGAAACTCAGTGTGTAATGTAGGTCCTTATGCTGATCACTTCATCACAAACCTCTCTACGCACCCAGTAATTTCCTTTATGTAATTAAGCTGCCAGTAGACCACAAGGTTAAGACTAATGTCACAAGACTGGATTTGTAACTTCTGAATAGGTGGATTTTTGTGTGCCATTGTGTATCTTAATCACTTCATTATTGAAAAGAATTAGGTTCAGTGTAACTCCCATTTGGGGAAAGGAACAACTTCCATGGAATAATTGGGTCTGGATGGGGAAAGCTTTCCAAATACAAATGCAATTTAGTTACATTGCTAATCATATGCAACAAGTTTTTGTATTTTAAAAAAAGCTTTGTTTAAATAAAAACTCAAGTGTTAGTATTTTGGTGATTGCAAGGGTAGTATCTCTCTTTTTAGATTGGTTCAAAGACCCTTTTTAAGTTGGCCTTTTCAGTAATTGCTAGTATTCTCTCTTTTGAACAGATTTATTGCACTATATTGATTCCCTTACTTGGAACTCCTCTATTATGCTGAATTTATATTTACATTGCCTTTTAACAGCTAATCATACCAGTTTTCATCCGAAGCAGGTTATTTATCAAAACGAAGTTGACATTATGTTTTCCATTCAATACACAATGGTTTGACAATTTACTTTTAAGAACTGAGGCTTCACCGAAGAAATTTCTTTAAATATCTTCTGCATAATCTGATTTTAATAACAAGGTACGAATGTCAGAACTTTTTGTGAAAATTGATCTGGCAATATGCAGTCTTTTTAAAGGAAATAGTATCCTCACACAGAGTGTTTGTTGTCAAATTATAGACAAGGCTTGATAAAGGGACAGGCTTTGAAGCAGAAAGGGACAGCTTTGTAATGAGTGTAATATTTCACACTGTATTTCACACTGTTCACAGCATTTCACACTGGTTACTCCATTTATATCTCAATCTCCTGGGCTGTGTCTGAGTTGACAGTCTTTCCCTTGGAGTTAAGGATAAGCTGCATCTCTTGCAGTCAAGGTCTTGTCACACTGTGGAAGATATCTCAGAGTAAACACTTGCTGAGTATTTAAATCAGCTTCTCCTTAGAATCTTGAACAGAGATTCCAAGGAATCCAAGGCAAATGATACTACCTGAACCGTCTCTATCATTACCTGTCCATTTTAATGAGCTGGTGTTTGGAGATTTTTATTTTTTCTATTTTATTTCATTGCTAGATTTCCACTTCATTGACAAAATAATGTGTTTTAGATGATTTTTGCAGCTGAATCAGAAGGATGTCTTGTTTACTGTTTTCCATGATTCTTTCCAATCACAAGTGGCAGTCCTAAAGGCGTATATGTTGTTTCTTATAATAACTGTTTTTAAGGATATAAGAGAAATAGTTATTTTGGAGTTATCTGTCTTTGTGAGTTTTCAGGAATAACTGAAGATAGGAATTTAAGACAGAATTTAGGGATGGCACATGTTGTTAAGGGATGAAAATTTTAATTTCTTCAATTTCCAAGTTAACCAATCTGACAAAGTTTTATTTCCTAGCCTGTCTAAATGTATTTAGGTGTAACTATACCTATAAATACAAATAAACTAGTTATAGAATGAGCTTCTGGTTTTGCACCACTTTCTCTGAAGCATCTCTCTCCACTCATTCCCTGATATGTGGCTGAACATTTTCCACCTGGACAATAGTTCTGGTCTCCTACACTCTGCTCTGCTCAGAATCCCAGGGTGAAACAAGTTTGTTTTCTCAGTAAATCTCTCTTCTGTTTAGATTTTTCTTTTTACCTCTTCCTTTCTTGATAATTTGATATGAAGGTTTTGAAGTCAAAAGACTATTTTCTGCTCCATTTTCTATGTAGTGTTGCTGATGTAATTGTTCCAAATAAATAAATAAAAGCCAGAGTTGTGACACCATCTTGAGTCAGAAGAGGTTTCAGAGTGAATGCTCTCCAGGCAAGTGGCTCTAATTGGCTGAAATCCATTCTGAATGAAAACAACAAAATATTTATTGAATTGAAGAGGCAGGAAGATCTTCAGCATTAAGATTGTATTGTTTGTGTGTGTAGGAGTATCTCTGCTTTCTCTTAATTATGTATTTCTACTGACTCCAGTAGACTTGCACTTCAGTACCCAAGTAAAGATTCCATCTTAAACCTGTCATCCTTCTTTGGCTTTCAGAAATATAGAAACTATGAAAATAAAATGCCCAGATTTTATTCCTTCTCCTAAATCATTCTCTCACCAAAAAAACCCATTACTTGATAAATTTACATTATTTCTATATAATCTTTTGCATTATATAATCTTTTGCACTATAATTGTAGCATTTCCTGCATGGAAAACAGCCTCTTCCATCTCTTTGAAACACGTGAGACAACAAAATTTAACATAATATCTTGATGATTTTTCTGTTTTGAATGTGCCTTATCAAATCCATAGTTTAACACAATTCATTTATTTATCCTTAGGAAATTATTTGTTGAAAAAAGCCTGAAAAAAAGCCTCCCAAGGGCAGGCTCTCAGCTGACTGTTTTGGGGGTTTTTTTTTTGTCCTTTGAGTTTCCCTCCTTTCCTTTGGCTTTCCCACCCATCTATGAGTACTTGTAGCATTTCTGGGATTTCAGGCACATGTTGTAATTTGACCTCAGGGGTTTTAACAGACTAAAGTGGCACTTGTCCAGATATCTGGGGTTGTTAGAAAGCAAGAAAGCAAAAGACAAAAATGTTGTGTTAGTTCAAATTTATCCTTCTTTTGAGGGCTATGCTTTTTATTTTGGGTCAAAGCATGGCTTATCTCGCCAGCTTCATTAACACTCTTGAGAATGCCAGGTGCTAAAGAGCTCTATTTCTGCTGTGCCGATCAAGTGTGTCTGGTTTCTTGTGGCCTATTTTTACATATTTCTTCATTCTACAGCTTGGAAAAGCTGTGAAGGGAATGAGGAGATTGCAAATAGCTGGAGAAAACTGCTATGATATTATTACAGGGAAGTAAAGGGGAAGATATATCTGTGAGATTGCATTTCTTAGAGGGCATGGAATTAAAATTAAAGGCAGGAAATTATGCATATAAAAACAAAATAACTAGTGGAATGGTACATTTTGTTAGCTATATTTCAGCACTCAATTGAGTATTTGCAGATAATTCCATGAAAAATGCCTTTGAATAAAGGATTCTCAAGTACCAGTGGCTTGGAATTTTTCCCCCTTATCCACAGGTATTCCAGGACAATCTTATTTAGCATCCAGTACTGAGTTATCTGAAGAATGTGAGGAGATGTTGAGGAGCCTGATGGCTCTTTCTCCCCAGAGGGGGAGGCATCTGATCTGTGGAGGTGGGGGAATGTGCTTAAACCCTGTGATTCCCTGTCTTAAAAAATGGATAACTGAGGAGGCAGTAGGGACCTTGGAGGGGGGACATGAGATGCTCTGGTCCTTTGTGCAGAACCCCACAGCCAACATAGGGACTCTGACCTGACTGCAGGGGCAAGGACTGGGCTATTGCTTGGTGGTAGTTGATGTATAGTTGATATTCACGCGGTGGAAACCCAGAAAAACAGCAGATAACCACTTAAAATGACTTGCAGTTTAACAGTAAGGCAAGAAAAGGTTCCTAAGCCTAAACTAGTGATATCAGTCCTCCCTATGGAGATCTTTTGGGCACTCTTCTTGTCCCTTAAATTCTCCCTGGTTGATCCAAATGCAGTACTGTGGTTGTGTACCAGGGACTCAGTGCCTAAGACACTCTGCATTTAGCGCTGTGTTTGCTCTTTTCTACGTCTGTGACTCCAGGTCTGTGTCTTTTGAAGGCAATCTGAAAAGTTTTTGTCTGCGTGTGCTCAGGGACAGCACCTGGGAGACCCCAAACTGGAAACTGTAGACCTAAGCTTAGTTTTGAGCTGTGTCTAACATCGGGAACCCTCTAAGAAGGCGGGTTGTTAGTGTAGCTTGGCAGCTCAGTCTGGCTTGAGGAATGCTTAGAATGAATTCATTTGTCTGCCCCAGCGACATACAACCAATTTGTGATCGGCTGTAACATCCCTGTAACATTGGCTGGTTTTTTAGCACTTCTTACTCCAATCCTGTATTGGATATGTCTAATTTCACCCCCATAAAGATATTATATTTTTTCAGCTGATTACATCTTGCCTGTTTCAGATCAGTTCCTATTTAATCATGATTTCTTTCCTCTTTCTTTTTTTTGTTTTTGTTACCTTTCCTTATTTTGTTTCACTTTTGTCAGTGCCAGCTCTCTGTTCTGTGCTGTTCCTCTGTGCACCAGTTCTTTGCCTTGGTTATTCAACTTGTATTCCCTTGGAAGATACAACCTTTCCTGTGTCTCAGGCAGTTGCAGTGATTGCTGCGTGTTGACTTTTCCTTGCCCTCAGCAATTTTGTGTGAAGCCGTAAGATTATTGGGATAAGGAAAATTACCACCTTATGCTAAAACAGAGCAAAACTGAATTCTATGAAGGGGAATCTTTATCATCTTTTCAGAGCTTGACTGATCCAAAGATAAAATTCTTTTTCTTTTGCAAACACTTGTTGGTCTTTGATTGGATCCAGGAACTTCCCTATTTTACAAGTTCTGTGACATGTAGTTTGGAGTTTAGGAATTAAAATCAGTTAAAAGTGATCCCAAAATCCTGGTGACCTTCTTCCTTTCCAATCTGTACTTTATAAGCAACAGAGAAACATTCTTACACATGAAGTTAACCAGGAGAGACAAAAAATGTAAGAACTAATCTGACATTGCTTAATTCAATGATATGAAAGCAAATTTAATTATCTAGATCCCTAATATAGAACATGCTTCAGGGTTTTAACATAGGACTGTGTTTCCTTCCTTGTGGTAAATAATGTGTCACCTTTTTTGGGTTTTTATGGGGTTTTTTAATTTTTTAATTTTAATGGTCGGAGGACATAGGTTTTCTGATGATTGAGAAGATTTTCCCTTTCATCATCTTTACTGGAAAAAAGCTGAAGCTTGAAGCCAAAGCTGATGGAAGTTTCTCTCTACATGCCTGCACGGAAGGATTTTTGGTGTGGTTTTCCTACTAAGTAAGAGAAGATCCACTTGAGTCAAAATCCCTGTGGGTTAACAGTACTTCTCATCCTTCTGGGGGAGCACCTTAGAAAATACATTTTAAAAGTTACTTACTGGCAGAAATTTGATGGAATTAAACATTATTTTTGGCATGTTCAGAGATTTGGGGGGAGTAGTGCTTAGGAAGGACTTTTTGTTTTAACAGTAGACTTGATTTAATCCTGGAAATGACCATCAGGGCTGCCAGAGGTACCCAGGAATTCCTCTGCCCTTCATTCTTTCCTCTTTCCAGTCAGTGTTTCTGTTTTCCACCCCTGGCTACCTCTAAATAACCAGTTGCAGTTTATTCTGTGCTGAGGAGGGAAAGAGTTCAAATGATGGGGGAAGTATTTCTGCTGCCTAAACTCTGTTATGCAAGTGACAAATCGTGTTCCGCATTAAAGAAGTGTAAATCTGGATAAAAGCCACATAAATTAGTGCAGATTTAGGCTAGTGCCTTATCTTAGGGTGTGTTTGGGTTTCCTCCTGGTGAAGAAAAAACACAGAATGTTTTTTTTTCTTCTCCTGGCAGCTGGTGGACTGTGTCGTGTGCAATCTGAAAAATATTTGTGCAGATCTAAAAATCTGCTTTGTGTCTTCTGTCCAAGTGAAAAAAAGTTGGGAGTAAAGAGTTGTTTTAAACCAAAGATTCCCCATTTATTTATACTTATGATTTGGTAAAAACATGTTCTTGACATAGGAAGATAAACTGTAATGTACTTCTGATATCCAAATGTTCGTACTGATCTGGTGCTATATGCAAGTTTAACCTAAAATTGTTGGATTAAGGCTGTGCTATAGCAGTTATGGTTTCTGAAAGAGCAAGTTGCAAGGACATATATACCTTATATTGCACCAGCATATGGCTTAGAAACTTTGCTACCATCCCCAGCACAACAGGCTCTAATTTTAGAATGTTCTTTACTGCTCACAGCTAAATTGTTTTTATTATATAGGGTTTTTTCTAGTCAAATAAAGGTGGTGTGTGTTTTTTTGCAGCATTTTAATAATCATGGTCAAGTTCGTTAAGCTTTGCAGAAACTAGGAAGAGAGAGGCAAACAATGAGTCATTAAAATACATGTTGGGGAGGATTAAATTCTCCATTCTGGCTGAATTGCTTTCAGGCAGTGAGGAAAGGTCAGGCAAGTATCATATCATGGGAAAGAAGTCTCAGAATTTTGACAAGTGTTTCTGTGGTTTTGGTTTTGGGTTTTTTTCATGGTAAATACTCCTAAAATTTGACTCTGAGAGCACCAAAGTCATCTCTGCTGGATGAGAGGTGCCTGTAAGGGCATGGTGATACTGGGTGACACTAGGGAGTTTTTTGACTGTCAGTGTGCACCAGTGGTAAATAAAGGTGTATTTAACTCCTGTGTGAGTCCTTGTCCCCCAAGATTAGCATTTTACTGAGCTCTTACATTACAGCTATTTAAAAAGGCAAAATATTCAAGTCCAGAATTTGTTTAGTGGGATGTCAGGCCAGTACAGATAATAATCAGAGATTATTATCAAATAAATAGCACCCTGTGCCTTCCCTTCTTTACACAGTTCTGTAAATGCAGAATGACAAGAAAAATGGGGTTTTGTCATGACAATTCACATGTATACTCTGCTCATTTTTGTTTGTGCTCTGCTCTCACAATAGAGCAGACATTTATGTTACTCTCATGAAACCCACACTGTGTCCTTTTCAAATAGCTTTTGTATTTGAGTGTTAAATAACATTTTATCAGTTGCTTACTTGTGGCAAAATGTGAATAGATGCTTTAAAATGTTCAAATACAGATCAATCATTAAGCTTCTTTTATCATTAGATAAAGAATATTTTCTGCAAAGCTGAGTATCTTTTAATTGCATAAAACTGAACACACAGAGTCCAGATATACAAGTGTATAAAGAAAGTCATTAGGGCTACCATTTTGTTTTGTTTTTCCTGCAGACATGTAGAAAGAATCAGTTTCATTAGCACTGACCCAAAAGAAGCTTGAAATCAAAATCAGAGCTCTATGCCTACTGATACTCAAGATTTTCTCTTTTAGCACATAAAATTTGGAATAAGGTCAGTTTAGTTTAGAATTGAAGAGAAATGCCAGTTCTGAAGTATTTGAAAAATATTTGGGTACATATTTCATCTCCTTTTTTTCCTAGAATACTCCTGTTTTGTATCTCAGGTCAGCAGTCAAACCATAGATTTTTAATTATTCAACCTGAATGAATAGTCAGTTTAATTAAGGATCTTGATAATGTGTTTACAATGTCGTGATATAAATAGCTTATTGTAAAGGATTTTTGAAGCTTCCAGTTGACCTTAAATTTAGGAGTTATTTTTGGCAAGGAAATGTATCCTGTGTGTGTAAGATTTAAAATATGTATATTGTGAAAGCATTATGTCTGAAGGACCTGTGATCCCAAGAATTGGAGATTAACATTCTCTTAGGATGTGCTTGAGCTTGGTCTTCCATGTATGAATATCCAGCCAAATTCTTACTGAAATCATTTTTCATCTCAAGTTCTGGGTTTAGAAACACTTTTTCTCATTGTACCTGGAATACCCGACATTTAAGATTTTTCTTTTTCCTTAGGTTTTCTGATAGTCAAATATATTTCTGAAAGCTCTACAAAAATATATGACCTTAATGGATTTTTTTTGCTACTGAGAATGAGGCATATTTGATTTTTATTCATTATTTTACACTTTATAATACTATAGTTATGACAAGAATGTTTTCCTGTCATTTTATAACTTCATGAAATCAGGTCTAGAGTAGCCACTAGAGTTTTTGGGTTCAGCCAGTTGTTGAAATGAATAACTGGTTGACTAAATCTAGGGGTTTTTTTCCTTGAAAATGTCTTGTCTGAAAAAACTGCACAGCCAAAACATGTTGTAATGATTGTCCTGAAAACCAGAAGGGTTAAAGCTATTAAATTCTGATAAAGAACATTAATGCATGGAGTTTACAGACACCTGACTATGCAACGAAGATAATAAATTCAGGCACATGGAAATACTTCATAATACAAGATTTATGTAGATTTCATGGAAAATTTGTCAAGGGTAATTTGTATAAACTTGCAGAAATTATACAAACCTCTGCTGTTCACATTAGCCTGTAAGTAATGGTGTATAACTTCAAAACTGGGATCATTTTAAAAATTAATTTATTCTTTCTTATCTTAATGTTTACTGCTGTATATTTCTTTAGATAATAAAATAATTGTTGTAAATGATGTTGTAAGGTACTTCCCATTAATTCTTCCTATTGAAAATGAAGAGCATTTCTTTCTGGAATGATTTTTTTTACATAACTGAAATGTATTTTTATGCCTGACTTTTGTATGTATGTCCAAAATTTCTTACTCAGGTAAAAAATGAACACGACTGTAGTCAGTGCTACAATGATCACGGGAATTTAGTAATAATAATAATACTAATGGATCAAACTTTCTCACGTGTGTGCCAAAGGACCCATCTTTCTTGACAAGGAGTGAGAAACTACTTGAAGGAAAATGAAGCAAGTTCCTTTTCAAAGGATGAGCACGGGGCAGTGCTTTTTCCAACCTCAAAACCAGGCCAATTTCCAGGCTAAGCATCAGCTGCGGGGATTGGGGTTGTAATGATTTGTGCTGCTCCTCCAGGAGTCTCCAGTCCTGTGGAGGAGTATCAGGAGTTGTGAATGATGCTTGTTCTTAACTGCTTTCCCTTGATTTGCATTTGATTCTGAGCTGCTTAACCACTGGTAGCTTATTTCCATTTTCCTGGTGAATAATGCATGAGGGTGTATAAGTGGATGTTCCTTGGCTGAGTGGGCTGCAGATGAGAAGTGTCAGCTCCTTTGCAGCATTAATGTGCATTTTTTTTTCCTCAGGTTAAAGCTGTAGGGAACCTAGATAAGCTTTTTTTGGAGAACTCCTACAAATGCCAAAATATTGGCAATGTTTGCTTTTCCTCTTCTTTTCCTTTTGACTACCTGTTATTTGAATGAAAAAGTCAGTTGCCAATTTTCCCTTACAAGCCTATTTTCCCTGGGACTCCCCCTCAAGATTTCAATGCAACATTGTTGTACCTGCTGCTTAAACTTCCTACAAATTATCAGGAACAGGGTTTTTTCTATATATATTTTTTTTCTCCACTAGGGTTAACTCAGAGCACTGATTCCTTCTTACACCTCCTTGTTACTCCTCAACACTTCCCAAAGGGATAATTGAGGTATCCTTTCCTGCACTAGCAAGCTTGGCACACAGATAAATGCAATTCTTGAGTATAATATGTATAATGTTTCATGGAGGAAGATGTAAACACATTAAATGCTGTAGTAATTGAAATAACACTTGAACTCACCATGATCCACTTACTAGGAAAACGTCTTCAAATTTTTCCCTTATTAATTTATTAAGGGAACTTTGAGTATCTTACTATGCAGTTGTTTCAGTACCTGGATTAGGCAGAGATTTTCTTCTTTTTTAGGTTATTGGATAAATATCCTTTGATATTCCAGATTTCTGGAAAAATTGAAGCACAACTGTTGTCCTTGTTTGCTTGTGATTAGGCTTATAAATATAGGGCATCTGTTCAAGATCATAATTTGATCCCTAAAATATCAAAATTCTGAAACTTTTGTCATGGGTTATTCTAAAGGAAATATTTAATAGGAAAGGTGAAATGTGAAAACTTCCAGGAATGTAGCAAACATATCAAAGACTTTGGATAGTGGTGTTTACTATGGCAGTCCTGTGAGAGAGTGGTTAAAAAGTGCTTCCTAAAATATGGAATCATGCTACTGAACGAAAGTCCTATGAAACACAACCCTTCCAAACTCCCCAACTGTAACAGTATCCCTTGAATTTACAGACATCCAGACATGAACTGTAGATAAGTGTATTGTAAAATAAAGCTTTTAAGGTCAACTTAGCCTGACATTTCAGAATACAAAAGATTGAAAGCGCATGAAATTGTAGGGGTTGTGTAGTAAACAAGGCATTTGGAGTTGTGCAACTGTTTACAAAGCAGATTAATAGCTACAATAATAGAATGCCATAAATATTCACAACCAACCTTATGAGTATTTTGGGAACTTCTTATATTATTTGAAGTACAGACACTGAAAATTGGAGAGAAAATACTTGGCAGAAATGCATGTTCTTGGGGCTGGGTTCAGGTTGTACAGTAGGAATTCTTAAAATACAACCAAAGAATAATGAAGAAGAAAAAGGAAAATGAATTTGATGTGTGATTAAAGCAAAAACATGCTTTGCATGCCATTTTCCAAAAAGATAAGTGATCTTTTTGTCATGGTGCTTCTGTGTTTCCAGTGTGATGCTGTCAGGGAGGGGGGTGGTGGTGATGTCTTGCAGAACTCGGTCCTTGACTTGCACATGGCATTCAAAGCACTGCAGTTAAATCAGTGTTTCTCATTGTTTCAGGTGTATCTCTAAGATATTCTAGTCTTCCAAGTCCTGTGTCACCTTCCTCTGCCAGCCCTAATCACTAATGCTCTTCATTACCTTCCAGCACCTCACTCCCATTTCCCTGTTCCATGCTGGAAGTGACAGAGGCAGTGGAGCGGGAGGAATTTAGAGGAAGTGGAGTTCACTTCCTCATCTCCTCTGAATGTTTATTTTGTCCACTTTCCAATTTTCAAACCGTACCATCAGAAGAGCTTTGCTTACATAAACTTCTGCTTTCAAATGCTCTCCCGTTGAAATAGAATTCTGACACTTAACTTCTTTTTGATGTTGCCTCCGTTCCTTGCCCTTCTTAAAGGATCCTGCTTCCCATATCCAAGTAGAAGTCCCTGGAATCCGTTGCTGTCAGGTAAGGATTAAACCATAGTCATTTCTTCTGCTCGGGGGCAACCGTAGAAAGGTCTGATTTTGGTGGAAAAGGAAAATCAATGAAACACAAAGTATTTCAGGAGCACAGCCTAAGGAAAGACTACACAGACCCATCATCTGTTGTCTTGAGCTTAAGTTGGTATAGATAAAGAGGATCTCTAGGAAGAAACTCTGTACTGTGAGGGTGGTGAGGCCCTGGCACATGTGTCCCAGACAAGCTGTGGCTGCCCCGTCCCTGGAAGTGTTCAAGGCCAGGTTGGACCGGGCTTGGAGAAACCCAGTCTGGTAGAAGGTGTACCTGCTCATGGCTGGGGGCTGGAACTGGATGGTCTTTAAGATTCCTTCCAAGCCAAGCCATTCTGTGATTCTGTTAAAAATTTTGGGCTCAGAATGACCCTGAACTCTATATTTGGGCCTCAGATCATTGAAAAGATGGGTTGAATAAAGTGGGTTTATTGTATTCATTGTGACTAATAGAATAACCCTCTTAATATATTTTATACTATGCCAATATATATGAAATTTTACATCTAAGATACTGAATAAATGCTGTGCAATCCCACTGCATGTATCAAAGGGTTGTAACTCCTTGAGATGTTTGAGACTAACACTCTTATTTAAAGTGATGTTACTACAGGGAGTACTGAATGTTTATATTGCCAAGGTAAAATAATGCAGCTCTGCTCATCATCTCACAGTTTTCTTTCAGATGATACTTCATCAAAGCTTCTGTGTACAGGTAGCCTTCTCTATGTGGTCCTACCTATCTGTTTTCTGGGAAAGCCAGAAAATGTGCAGCAGGAAAAGGGCAGCTTTGGTTAGAAAGCGTAGCTTGTGCATTAAAAAATGAATGTTTTATGGCATTGAGCAAATTAGTAATTTAAAAAGAGAGTGGTTGTTGCTTAATATGTCCAGAAATGTTACTTTGTGTTAGTATGCTGGTCTTTAAATGTGGTTTACAATTCTGTTGTTAATAGGAAGACTCCAAATTTCGTTGAACAATATAGGCTGAAATTTTTTTAATTATTAATAAAATAGATGCTTAATTTTCACTCAAAGCCAACAGAATTTGGGCATAGATGTCCTTTTGAACATTCTAACTTAAGAATTTAATTGAGCCAATGGCTTCAATGCTGCCCTGAGGTTTGCACAAGCCATAAAGAATTCCAGGGAGCTCAAATGTACCGTGTATTTTCCTGTAAATGTTTATCAAGAACAGTTTAGAGAACAAAAGCTTACATAAAGATTCCTGTAGTGTGCCTACAGCAAGCCCACTTGTCCATGGACATGTGTGCAGACATCTGGGAATGTGCATCCATTTTTCATGGTGCAGTGAGTGACAGAAGCCATTTTAGAGTAATTAAGTTCTCAAAACTGGAAAGAAGCTGCTTCAAATACTTTAGAACAACAGATCTGAAATCTTTCAGTGTCCCGAGTATTATCAGAAGTATAAAGGAAATGTTAAAAATACTTTGTGTTGTTTTGGGTGTATTTGCTTTGACTCCTCTGGTGCTTTAACTGCACTTTATCTCTTTGTGGATCTGAGTTTCAGAAATGAGTGTGACTCAAGTGTTTGATGCTGGATCAAAGGAGATGTTTTCAGAACTTAAATACATGTTGGAGCAACAAAAGCCGCATTCACAGTTTTCTAAAACCCAAATAATTTTTTTTTAAGATCAGCAGGGATGGATTAGCCAATACTTTTTCCATCATGAGTGTAAGACATAATTCAGATTCCTTGTTCTCTTTAATGTTTGTACAGTACACTTAGCAGGAATAAATAATATGAGGTAGTTATTGTGTATTATGGCATAATTTGTCTCTATATTGTGGAGAAAGTCTCAAGTCACATAAACTGGGGAGAGACATTCAGTTAGGAAAAAAAGTAATTATTATCACTTGTCACTGTTAGGTCTCAAAGATGTAGTTACTCAGTGTACAGTTACACATTACTTTAGGAAATTGTCAGGATGTAGATTTTCTTAGATTGGTATTTATGAAGACTGGCAGTGCCTGGTAACTGCAATATTGATGGGGTTGACAGATTTTAAGTTTGTCTGTGCAGTGTTGACCCACTTGGAGCTGTTTAGATATTTCCAATAACACTTTTTTTTCCATTTTGGAGAAGAGTTCAATTAAGTCAACATTTTAATGAAAGTGTTTATTGACCCTCTGAAATCCTGTGCAGTAACTCCACTGCTCTTTGTCCAAGGTAGGAAGTTGTTCTCCATGCCTCCAACTCCTACCATTGTTCGTTCATAATTCCCTTTAGAACTCCCTTCTCCAGTCTTCTCCAATATCTTTTCAAGTGCATTTTATGTTATTTCAGTCAAATTGTTGCTATGCTATAACAGGAATGTTTGAAGCCTTTCCCCTGAACCCTAGTTAAAAAGTAGGAAGTTTTCAATACAACTTGATTAAGTTTTGTTTTTCTTGGTTCGAAGTTAAAATGCAGTGGTTTGGAGATTTTTTAAAATTTTTCTTCACATTGTGACATAAGGAGAATTACAGGTTGTCAGAATCAAATTGTGCTGCGTTTCCTACCATGGTTACAGCCTTTGTAATGAAATGTACCCTGCTCTGTTTTTATTAGAAGTTGGAAATTATCTTGAGGACTGCTTAGTTATGCTTAGTTTTATGACATTTTTATGTTCTTGTCAGAATCTGCCATGGCAATTGCTTAACAAGGAATGAAAATCTCATGGGTTCCTAATTCTGCTCCATCTTTAACTGATAAAATGTCCATAAACACACAATGTGGGGTATCACCTTATATCCAGAAAAGAGGCACTGAGACCTGATTCTTGAAATGATGAAGGTGCAACTGAAGAGGAATTTATACCAGGCATTTTAGTAATTTATACCAGGTACTTTAGGAACTTATACCAAGTATTTTAGGAATACATACAAAGTATTGAAAACGGAAGTGCCCAAATGGTTTAGAAAACCAATACGCAAAACTACTACTCCTTCTTCCGGTAATTTATATTTCTATCAGCTTCCAGCTGATCTAGGCTTGAATTTAATGATGGTTTACCAGTTCCCCATGCCCAGCAAGGTCTTGTATCAATCCTTCCTGTTTCAGGATGAGAAAAACATGATTGAACTGTCCCCATCACCCAGCAATTCCTGAGTGATGAAATGAGAAGCCCTGTTGGGGAGCTCTGGTTTAATTAGCACAGCTTTGAGTCAGCCCCAAAACCAAGGAGCACAAAACTTGCTATAAGTCGATTTTGTATGATTTTTTTCTGTGCCTATATGACAGAAATCATAATAAATTAAAGAAGAAGGATGAGCCTTGCAGAAGATAATGAAGCATAATTTCATAACGAAGCAGCTTGGACTACTAAGGCTGGGTAGTCCCAAATCCTGTTCAGTTATTGGAAGCAAGTGACAACTTTCCAGTAACGGCTTCAAAGCTGTTATCTGCCTTCTGGATTTTCAGGAGCTTCTCACCAGAGAGGTTACACCAGGACACATCTTTTGATATCCCATGACATTATGCAATGCATCCATCACATTGCATC
This sequence comes from Pachyramphus minor, assembly GCA_013397135.1. NCBI lineage: Eukaryota > Metazoa > Chordata > Aves > Passeriformes > Tyrannidae > Pachyramphus > Pachyramphus minor. The sequence continues at coordinate 194,829 of VYXB01010416.1, forward strand.
ACCAGTGAAACGCTGCTCAGATCATGTTTTTCCCTTGCATTAAAGCTAAATGACAAAAAGCTTGAAACTCTTCAATGAGAATAAATGGATTCCTACTGGTGTTCTTTCTGTATTGGTTTGAAAAGCTTGGGTAAATAGAGATAGAAGCATCTCATCTTTGTTGAAACCAGCAATCTTAAGGAACAGTTAGGAAAATTCAAACCTTAACCTTTGTAACCTCCTCAGTGTTTTATTTTACAAAATTCAGGTGGAGAAATAAGATTTCCTAAAGATCTGGTGTAGTACAACAGCCACTTGAATATTGTTTTCCTTACTTACTATCTTCCTGCAGTGTTTGTGTGGGTGTTTGCATCCTGTTTAGCCTTCCATCTCTCAAGCAGTTCAAGTTTCCCCTGGGAGACTTTTTGCACATTTCAGTGCCCCTCATTGTTCAGACTTTAAATCAATAACCTTTTGGTCATGAAAAGACATGATAGGATTATCAAATTAAAAAAAAAAAAATCTGCATTCTTTTTTCACTATAGTCCTTTTATGCTTGAATGGAGACAACCTTCAGGTGATGATGATCATCATTATCTCAGATGATCCCAGTGTAGTACAAGATTTACTTCTATGGCTTTTTTTGCGATGTTTTTTGTGTCTTACTACTACATTCTGTACTTCTCTTTTCTGTGTAATGCCTGTAGGGAATTTCAGCAGTGACTTACACAGTGAAATAGCAGCAGTGAATTATTTGAAATAGGTATAGTCACTTTAGCATGATTTAATAATTAAACCCCGCTTTTAAGAAAAAGCCATTCCACAGAGAGAATTGAGAGCCCTCGTTTGAGAACTGGTGGCTCTGGCCAGGAGCCCTGAAGTTTTTGGATTACTATGGAATTGTCAGCTCTGACAGGTACAGGAAGATCCTCTCAAGTGGCTTGAAGTTTCTGGTGTCTTATTTGCTTTCTTATCACTTACTAAATTCAGGTGTAAATTATCATTGCACATTCAGATCATTAAAAAATACCTTTCTCTTATTTCCATTGCTCTCTTTGATTTATTAAGTATAATTGTTTAATAATGTAAATTAATTTATATACCTTGATTGTCTAACTTTAAATATTTTATTAACAAATCCAGGCTTTTTAATATAAAATGTGGAACACCCAGCCTTGCTGTGTACATGCACACATATATATAGTTAGAGAAGCCTATGGCTAGCTTTTTATTTTCCACATATATAGGTATAAATCCCTGAGAAGCCCAGTATAAATTGTGCTCTTAGCTTTGGATTACAAACAGCTTCATTTAGGACACCATGCAGAGAAAGGTATTGCCTAAGGAGATAAAAATATTTTATTTTCCTGAGAAAACAAAGTGGTTGCTATGGGACAGAAAATTATCTAATGATGGCTTTCACAGAGACATGCAACTGGCTGGAATTAGAGTATTCAAACCACAGTGGGCAAAAATGTTGATTTTTCTAGGTCATATTTGTGGAAGATTTTTCTTAGTGGAAATCTAGAAACTTTTAAGAACAATAAAGAAGCAGATATTTTTCTGTAGGGTACAATGTAATTGTTTTTTCTTTTCAGTCCTCCTCTGTAAATGAAACATTTGTTTAGTCAAACTGCTTTTAAATACCTGTGAAGAAAATCACAGTCCTTGTGAGTGCTCAGTGATGATGTCTTGATCTGTCACCTCATACAAATAATGATTTTTTTTGTGTGTGTGTAGCAATACAATTAAAAATCTAAGCAATAAAGAAAAGTTAATATCTAAATTTAACAATAACCAGATTAAAAGGCATTTTTAAATGGTGGAAAAGTTGAAATATGATGTTTTTGAAATGCTGCTGTATGAGGTCTAAAAGCATCATCTTTTAACTTAGCGAAGAGGATTATTGACTCCAAGGTAGCTGCGCAGGCTGGAGGTTGTTTGGCTCTGTAGAATGTGTTATGATCCACCAAAAACCTTCTAATTAACTATTTTCCCCCGTCCTCCACATGTAAGAACTGTGGCTTTGGCTTTTTTCCCATGATACGTCCTATGACACAGCGATTTTAAGAGCTCCATCTTCTCCAGTGGAGGGGCTACAGTGTCATACCAGATCTACCTACATGGAGACTGGTAAAACCAATTAATTTAACTACAATTAAGCACCAGGGGCATGGAAATATTAGACCTGTATGAGTAGTTGGTGCCTAATGCTATAGAAAGGTACATTTTGGAATGTTTTTTCTGACTGGTTCTATGCCTGTGCTGCATGGAGGTTTATCTTCAGAAGTCAACTAAATGGACATAGAAAACACATTTAGTGGTAAATCCACCATCCCTTGGCAGCAGTGTGTATGTGGGCCCTTTTCCTTATCCAGAAGAATGACAACCTGGCATATCCAGAAGTTGTGTAGAGGCTTCTCAGGTGAATCTGCATGGAATGTCTTGTTAGCTCTGTAATTCTTGCCTTGCCAGACCCTCCTGACTCAGAAATCATGCAGAAGCCATGTTGTCTTTTGCTCCTTGGTCTGGGAATATGCTGCAGAAATGCCCAAGCCCAACAGGGCGTGCTGGATTTTGCTCCATGCTTGCTGCACCAAAGTGCTTTTGTTGCTCACATGAATTACTTAACACTTGTAGTCCTTTTAAAAGAGGATCTTAATGTCCTCCCTAGCTTATTATGGACACTAATTTTTAATGCCTGTGAATTAGTAGTGAGTAAACGCCTTGGTAATGCTTGAGAAAAATTAGTCTGTTCTTGAATGAGACAAAAAATGGATGTTTTCATTCCTTTCATAACTTTATTGCCTTAACAAGTTAGAGGTCTTTGTTATCCAAAGAAATTTCTGCTGTGGCCATGCTTGGAAGTCCCACTAGCTGTGTGTGCATGCATAACTGCATGCAAAAATTTCTACTCTAGATCATCCTACTTTCGGCATGAATAGCTAAGGATGTGATCTTGCAGCATAATTAGCCTTCTGAGATCCTCCCAAATTCCCTGAGAGCTTCTAGTCTGTAGTATCAAGCTAGGTAAGTCTTACTTGTGCTAGTGACAGGCTTTTTCTGCATGTGCTGTGTTTTGAAAAGTTACTAAAGTCAACAGTCCTGTGGGAGAGACCATTTGCTGTTAAATGTGATCATGATTTATGTCCTTAGTGTGTGTTTGAGCCTCCATTTGCTCAGAAATATCCGATTATTGCCATCAGTAATAAATTTCTGCTTTGTTCCAGTTTCCTATCTATCTGCTTTCCCACATTTTTTCACAACTGTTTCCTAAATTTGGTCTCACGGTAATTCCTCAGATTCCTGGTTCATCCCTTCTTTACAGTGTCTTTACTCAGTTCCTTCACTACAGGCTTTTCTAGAGTGACAGTGTTGTTTTCTACCAGCCAATGGCCTGAGCTATCTGTACTTACAGTCCCTTTAGGTGCTTATGGGGTCTATTCATCACTGCTAACACAGTCCCTGGACGTTGCGGTTTCTTCTCTCCCTTTCTTTTTTGTGTGTATGTGTTTGCATGTCTTTCCTTTACAGTGCTCCCTGTTAGTGAAGATGTGTTTCTTACCTGGCATTCACAGTTGTGGATTGGGAGGTTTGTTCTCTAGGCATCACATGCACTGGGTAGGTATTGAAAATGCAGAATATTGATAGCAGAATATTGATAGATGCAATGTTGTAAAAGCCAAGAAAATGCTTCTCAGCCACAGAACAGTAGTTAGAAGACAGCTGCTTCCCCCCCCCCATCCTTTTCCCTGTAAGGGAAGAGTGACAGAGGAGATAAGAAAGATCAATGGGATTTACAAAGGTCTTCTCAGGCGTAATAGTGCATAGCAGCAAAATCCCTGACAGTTCCGCCCTTTAAGGAGCACAGAGGAAGATTGAAATTGGTCAGGGAGCCTTAATTAGTGAGACTCTAAAATAAAATCCACACTGAGACAGAGTAAGGTAATGATAAGGAGAGAGAATCTGTATTTTGTTTATGATGTTATTTACCAGTAGCAATACCTTTTTTCAGAAAAGGCTGTCCATTCCTGGCACAGTGATCAGAGAGTCTCATGTAGTCTCTTCTAAAGAAGGCTAACAACCTTTAAATGCTAAGCTTCTTGATTATGTAAGCTGAAAAAGGTACTAAGTCAGAGAAAACTCTGCCCATTCTTTTAGATAAGGGACCAGTGGAGCACCAGCTCAAAATGAGTTTCCTAGTTAATATTTGGAACCCCGTCTATTGAAATAATGGTGATGTTTGAAGAATGAAATGGAAGGCTTACTGGTTGTTGTTCTCTTGGATCTGTACTCTGGAGAATCTACAGTTGTGAAATTTTTCACTTTTCCTCCAGATTATTCCACTCTCTTGATGGATCAAACAGCAAAGGGTTTTCTTAGTCTATGTTGCACTAGAATACAGGGCAGCAGTGGAGGTAGGAATAACCTGCACTCTCTACACAGCTTTTGGATAGAAATGGGACTTGTGATCATGATGGGCTGTGGAGAAGCTACTTGGCTTTCACCTTACCTGTGTGCTCTTCCCAGTTCTATGGTTAGACAAATCCATGAACTACGGTTGTTCAGAGGAGTGGTGGGGGGAGAGGAGAACTACTTTTGAATACCTTCTATGCTTTTATAGTGTCCTACATAGGACTCTTGTTCTCTGTCTTGCATCATTCAAATGTTCCTTTTATTTCGTGACAGAAAACTGCTCCCATTAGAATCCACAGCAAAAGATACACCACCTTCACTGCAACTGGGATTTAAACTTGTGTCTTTCCCTTTATTCATTACTTGAAAACCTGTAGATTAAGAGGTGCAAGTGCTCCAGTGTCAGAGCTCTGTGACTCTCTCAGTGGTGTAGGAACTTGCTCAAAGCCTTTGCTTTTTGTAGTGTTTCCAACATCAATTTAAATCACTAATTAGTCACTCCTGCATCTTTGTTATTTACTGTATTACTTTTGGTTGCTCTGTGGTTTGCTAAATCCTTATCTTAAAGTAGTGGCTGGTATTCAGAGACTGAGTCAGTTCTGAGGAGAGGCTGTAGGAATTGCACTTTACTCCCTCCTGCCGTGTGCAGCATCCCAGCGTACACTGCCTGCTTGTTTATGTACTACCTGACATCCTGAGTCATTGAGGACTGTGATTCCTAAGCATCTTAAAGCAGTAATCCATTTTCATTTTCTCCATTGAAAATCTCTTTCAGATTATATCTCCCAGATTCACTGAGAATCACTGGAATTTTACTGTATTTTCTTGTCTTCCAGTCCTTCCACCTCCATTTATACTTTTCTTGACCTCAGATGTGTCCTGTGAGTCCCATTTATTTCTCTTCCTTTTCTACTAATAACTCATTTGATGTCCCTTGCAGCTTCCTATTTTAAAGTGAAGCATGGTCCTAGCCAGGGGGACTTAGGGTGAATTATTTCTAAATTTCTTGCCAATTCTTGACCAGGAAAAATCATTCAAGTTGATTCTGTAGGAGTTTTCCTTGGCTTTATAACTTTCCATATATTCTTGTTCTGTTTCACCACCCTCCACCAGTCATTTTCCAGCTGAGGGAATTATCTTAGGCTTTCCTGATTTTCACTGGGAACATGGCATGGGGAGCGAGAATAATCTGTGACTGTTTCTGACCCCTGTTGCAACAGAGGTGTCCCAGGGACTGTGGTCACCTCTCTGTTACCTCAAGCAGTGGTTCCTGAGAAGCCAGAGCTGCTGGGGACTCTTACAGGATTGATGCACCACAAGATTCCAGAGAAATTGAGTCTGGTGTTCACTGGTGGAGCTGAGGGCTGGATATTTCCCTTAATTTAGGTCTCTACCACAAATAGTCGTAAACAAAAAAATGCTGCAAGTGATTTGAATTTGCTTCTCAACTGAAGCTTTCTAATGTAAGATCTGAAATACATATTTTATGTTACCCTGTTTTATCTCTTTTATGTACTTTTTTCTTTGGGACATAGTGTATTTTCCATGTGCACATTTTGTTTGTAAAGATATACTGTTCATTTCTTAAATTTCTCATGGCCCTGACCTGTGCTCTTGAATTTGTGAGTGCAATCACCATCTTATTTTAGATGTGCTTCTGTAGATCACCACAGGCTGGATCCTAGGTGGCTAATGCCAGATGATCCTTCCTCCAGTGAGGAATACATGTGCAGTTTGCTAGTTGATACAATTGCTCTCCTTTCTCTGATCCTGTTCTTTTTTAGGCTGTATTTGCATCACTTCTTGTTCAGAAGAAAACAGAGTTATTTTGAAACTTGAACACGGAAGTCAAATTTCATTGTAGTAGTCATGATGTCCGGGGGTGTGACTGCCAAATAATATCCAGAACACTTCTATTTTCATAGTAATGTCTTGGATGTCAGCCATGCATTTTCCACTGAATTAATGAGTATCACATCTACCACTGCTGCCAGAAATATAAGAACAAATGGGAATGCTTCTGAAATAGGATGTATGTAAGATTGCTTTTTGATGATGGGTTTAAAGCTTGCACCTTTTTTATTCTTTCAATTATTTACCTGCTTTGACTTACTAACCTATATAAACAGTCCTTTTTTGTATTCTTGTTACATAAAATCTGAACCCAGCTGTCAGTGCAAAACTTGATCTGCAGGCAGCATCAAGAAACGGGGAGGGTGGGAAAGGTCTTTCCTCAACATTTTCAAACATTGTAAAACCAACTGATAATGTTGTGAACCAGGAGTAGGCATAGTATTGTGATATCACTTTAATCATTAATCCACCTCAAAGACTCTTCAGTGAGCAAGCCTTCCTTTCTCAATGGGATTAACCACTGAGAACATTACAAATGCTGCAAACACCTACATATTTGTACAGAGATAACCCCCTGTTACAGCAGATACTTGCTTTTTTTATCTCTTCTCAGTTATACCAGCATGATTCATTAACAGTTATTTTTGAGATGAAGAAATCTAGGCTACTAATGTAATTTAAAATGCTGTTACTTTAATGAATAAGTCAGCAATGTTTTAGTTTCTATTTAACAGCAAATGTCTAAATGGAACTAAGGATAGCAGGACAATTATCATATTAAATTATTGGGTTTTATCTTATGAAGATCCTGCTTAATAACATGATTTTAGAGCTTGCTGTCCTCTATTTAGAAGATATTTTGGGGGTGAATGGTTGCATTGCATATCTACAATCTTTAGCATAAAAGACAATTGGAGATTTTCAGAGAGAGACTCTCTGCTCAGGTAAGCCAAATGTGGTCTCAGAAGTGTCAGTATGACTTAATTTGGTGCTCAGCTCTACTTTGGAGTTGAGATGATGAGAATAAGAGGAAAGGAGGAAGTCTTGAAGATCACTTATACTAGAAAAGAGGGAGAAATAGTGTGCAGAGGATAATGTGGGTGCTATAATGGTGGGGCTCACTGTTTACAGTCACAGCTTTTTGCTTTCTCAAGTGTTGTGCAAGTCTATGGGATACGGATGTCTTACCGGCTTTTCCTACACTCACAACCCCCAAAAGTATCCTCCCCTTAAATTCTCTTCTCACTGCTTGCAGATTCATGGGTTTCAGGGAGGCTGCAGAGTCAAAAATTTTGTTCTCTTGGTGCTTAGTTTAAGGTTTTGTTGGTAGTACCTCTACCAGGATAAAAGTGGGCTCCTTTTGCTGCTCTGCTGTAATGTAAGAATGAAAGCGATAATGCAAGTTTTTTTGCCATTAAGTACATCATAAAGTAGTGTGTACCTCTGGGAAGACAGCCAGCAGAGTGAAAAGCTTTCACAGTTCTCTAGTTCCTTTTCTGCCCAGCTGTGTCTCCTCAGTAAAATACTGTATTCTTTACTCAATGAAAATATTATCCTCAAAGTGCAATAAGGTGTTAAAAAATTATAGCAATGTCATACTAGCATCTTGATTGTTCCCTCCTCTCTTCACAATTAAACTTTGGCATATGAAGACTGGGTGATTTTTTTCCACTATTTTTAAGTGTTTATAGGTCGCAACCTCCTAGAAATCTTTATCTTCTAAAAACTGTTTTCTTGTGTCTAACTCCTCCTCTCTTCCTGTCCATTTGTCTTGGTTGCTAATTTATGTAACTTTGCCATGGTGGGGTATCTTCTAGAAATTATCTAGAAAATGTCTAGAAACATGCCATTTATTTCCCCTTGGCTCTGGGAGGTGGGAAGATTATCCTTTGGGAGCTGGTGGTGGAAGCAGTGAAAGGCAGCTGTAGCCATGAGAAGAAGGGAAAATAAAATTGAAAAATGGCAGTGAAGGACAACAAGATTTGAGAGAGGAAGATGAGGGAGGAGCTGGAGCTAAAACAAGATATTATGGATCTGTTTCTTTGCTGTTTTCTTATCATTCCTGCCTTAGCTAACTCACACTCATGCATGAATTTCAACAAATAATTTTGCCCAATACTCACGACCCTTCAAGTACACTTGTCTATGTAAATTGTACTGGACTAACACCTGTGCCTCTTTCACAACATTTGACTACTTTGACCACTTTTACTTATTTGGAAACTTCTACAAGAGTCCAATTTTTTTTTCTTTCCCCCATTGAGAGCATTATACACTTTTCAGTTATGAAAATGGTGTTATTCTAAATAAAACTGACATGATCCACCAACACTTTTGGAAGCACAGATGCTTTGTCCCACTATTTACTAAAGAGGTTCACACTTAGATTAAAGCAGTGAAATCAGATCACTGAATAAGGCCTGTAACAATATAATGATTTAAGGAATTCATGGAGAGCTTCTGGGAGGAAGAAAATTACACAAAGGCAAAATCAGATTCTTTTCAACACCAGAACACAGGACGACCATGCAATCCAATATTGGTGCTCTTGTTTTGCTAAGCATCTTGTGCAGTTTTACTTGTCTTTGTTCTCCTCTGCAACATCAGACTGCAACCCACAAACTCAGACTGCAACCCACAAATTCAAATACTGCATCTGAGGCCCATCAGTGTCAGACATCAGAGGAAGAGTCAGGCATCTTTGTTTGCAGGAGCCACCAGCCGTGAAATTCTCTGAATGACATGGTTTTTAATTTATTTTTTTCCTCAGCATAAACTGTGTGGGTTGTGATATGCACAGCCCCCTCATGTTAAATGATATTTTTTTCCAACTCAGTGTATACATAATGCAAAGAATGACATTAATTTGTTGTGTACTCAATGCTTCTGAGTGGTGCTGCATCAGGACAAGATTTTCCAGTGTATTATTAATGGAGAAAATTTCTCCACTCTTTCACTAGCTTGTTTAAAGAGCACAAGAATTTGTAGTAGGATATAATTATATTTGATTCATATTTTCTCTCCTATTGTTGGAGGTAAAAGAATGCAGCTTCAGGGGTTCACACTTGACTACTTTCAGTTCAAGTCTGAGGTAAACACATCTTTCTGTCCAGATACTGTACAAGTTATGAATCTCTTGCGTCAATGACACTTCTAAGTAGCTGGTTGCTGATTGCTGCTGTATAAAGATGAACCATTCTGGATGAGTTCTACTTACTGATGAAAACAGACCTGGAAATCAGCCTAGTTCATATTTAAAGAAATCAATTACAACAAGTAGTTTCATGTTTTATCAACTGCAAATCACCCAATTGCCTTTTTTGAAAGGGTTCTCAATAACTATTTGCTTTTTAAAAGATTCTCTTTTACCTTGTCTTCACAGCCAGCAGAGAAAACTTTGTTATCTATGTGCACAAATGTATGGAGGACAGACAAAAATATTTACTGTACATATTTGTATTATTCAGAGTAAGATTGGATGTTGCTTTCAACCCAAACATGCATAATAGAAATGAGGGGCTGTGAGTGCTCTGGCAGTATAAAACCTTGAGAAACCCTTGTCAGAGCTTGCCTTCCTATTGCAAGGAGAACGCTCTGCAGGAACACATCTATATAAAATACAGGGGTTTATTTGGCTAAGTTGCTGCTTTTACATCGGCTTTTTCAGCCATCAGCGAGCCTGCAGCAAGCACGAGTAGAGCCCTTTGAAATCTTCGTTCGCGAAGCCAAGCCATGATGATGATGATGATGATTTGGCTAAGTTGCTGCTTTTACATCAGTATACCTGCTAGAATCAAAGTGAGCCATCCACATTTTATTCAGATAGGCTGCTTCCTTCGACATTCCTGATAGACTTGAGTCATGTTTTTAAATTCCCCATCAGCCATTGTTGCATTTGCTTTTTCTCTCTCTCTCTTCAAGCTGCTACTTGCAAGACATCTCCCTCATTATTGGCCATTGTTTCCTCCCCCCTCTTCCAGCCTTTCACACAGAATTGGAAGGTTTCATTTTCCCACCTTTTAACTTTCTATTGTTCTGCTTCTATCTGCACCCCTGACCCAGATTCCCCACACAAAGCAACCTCCTTGGGGACCGAGGTTTTATTTCTGCTCTCAGGTAATTCCGACCTGTGTATCTGTATCGCTGCAGGCAGAGCTTCAGATATTTGCAGGTACTGCCACATTGAGCCTGGCAATTTTTCTTTTTTAAAAAAGGAAAAGCCATGAGATTCAAGCTCTTCTGGATCGTAGTTTCTACTCCTATTACCTTCTAACCTATCAAAGAGGTATGACATTGGCTCTGATACGTAAAAAGTTTTAAGCAATACCCAGCAATTTTTTAATGTAATCTAAGTAGAAGATTCTCTGTCTCTACTTGGTGTTGTATAAGCATCTCGAAGTAAAGCCCTGAGGTGAACATGTCTCCCTTCTGCAAATAGTGAAGGCTTATTTATAATCATGTGAGCACAACAAGAAAGGATTTTATTTTCCCATGATTTTCATTTCACTTATTTGTTGCAGCTGTGTATTCATCAACCTTTAAATTCCTTTGGAATGAACTACCTACACCTTAGATGCATTATTATTAAAATACTTGGGAATCGAGTGAGGTGTTTTCTGAAGAATTGGAGAGCTTGGCAGCGGCCAGTTTACTGCATCACACAAAAAATTGCCTGTGGTTGAGCCATCCACACAGTTGTGCCTGAGCTGAGAACCTTCCCAACTCCTTGTTGTTGGTTTTTAAGGATGTTCTGGTAAGAAGTTCCTTGGGAGAGCAGTGTGACACTGGCCCTGGTCACAGAGAGTGAAGTCTGGGGACGGTGATATAGCGGCAGTGCCCGATGACGGAAGGGGTGTCTGGCACGTTGCTGTGGAATTCACACGGCTATTTTTTGCTTTTCCTTCTAATTGATAGCTCCTGCCATCTGTTCCCGAGCCATCCCTCTGCTGTCCTTTCCTACACAGTCTCCTGCCCCCATTCTACCCTTCAAATGCAGCCTGACTGCCTGAAGGCTGCTGGTTGATACCAGTGGTAGTTGGGTGCTGAGAAGTTACTAACGGTGGCAACAGAGATACCACTGAAATTAGGGCAGCTAAGGCTCCTCCAGCATCATTTCAGTGTGCTCAGATGCTTCTTTCTGGTTTAACTGCAGCTCGCTGAGAAAACTCCCCAGATTTTTTGCGGAAAAGTAGAAAACTCAAACTCTTTGCTTTATAAAATAGGTTCAATTATGTTGCTGAGGTGGATTTCTGAATCTGAGTTCTCGACCACCTTGTGGCTTTCTGAAATAGGTAAATAATCTAGAAGCACTGCAGCAACCTAGTTTGGGTCCCCCACTCCCCCCTCCAAGAGCCTTTATGTACTTTACTGTCTATATTTGAATCTCTCCTTGCCTAACTCTCCATTTGGTGGCGTAGCATAAGGGGAACCTATTTTATAGTGGAGAAAAATGCTTTGTACATGCTAAGAACTGTATTTTTAACAGAAACCTAGATGTTAAAGGGATTTTTTCTGGCAAGAACTCCAAAATTGACAAAATCAAACAAAAATAAAATCAGGGCAATCATAGCTGTGTTCTGCCATTATCTGAGGAACCTTGGCCCTTAGCGGTGTTGGTGGGATGAGTAAATAAGAGCTTTGGTCATAATTTTATGCTTTTTAAAGGCATCCAAGTGCCCAAAAATAGATCCTCAAGAGTATGCAAGTCACTGATTTTCCACAGATTTCTAATGGGGGCTGTGGACTCAAATACCTATAAAAATTGGGAGCCTGTTGTTACAAATACACAAAAAATGCTCATCAAAATTAACTTAGGAGCCTGATTTCTGTTTAAGATGTCTTTTTCCTCTTAGACACATCCCCATGCAGAGCTCCCACACATTTTCCTGAGCACCTACCAAAGGAGTAGGGAAATGAGAGTTTATTTCACCTCTGTTTAGAAAAGTCTTTGTAATTTTTAGGTTAAGGATGTTTATAGCTTATGGGTTATATTGGGGTTTTTGTACTAGTATAATGAAATTATTAGGTTTTTGTCCAGAGACAGCAATATCAAGACTACAGTTTGAGGCAGAAAGTCATTCAGGAAGAAGTGGAAACTGCTGGAATATTTTCTTTTTAAACTTCCCAACACCATAGAATTCAGTACTTCAGTTAAAATAAACAAGTCCTAATAAGCTAGTAGCAAAAATGAGGAAAAACTCAAAAACTGCAGCTGCAACTATTCACTGACTTCCTTGATTGTCATATTTTCCCGTTGTACAATAGTGGTTATTGCAGGAGGCTCTGCCATGTAGGAAGAAATTATATTTCCTGTATTGGGGAGAAAAGAGACAATTAAATGGAATAAAATGATCAGTCATCAGGTGATATATCTGCTGGTGTAGGTCAGAAAGAGTTCCCACAATTTCCATGAAACTCAATAATTTCAAGCGGCTTTTATATTTTTTTATGTTTTTCCAACAGTGATTAGAAACCTCTAGATGATGAAATGTTACAGCTCTGGCAAGAATCTAATAAAAATCTCCCTTGGGATTTGTTTTGATTGACTACAGTTCCCTGTCTGTTTTTGTTTTACTGTATATGAACAGGTGTGAATGAGCACAATTGGGTTAACCCTGTCCTTCCTCTACTGCTGGGACTTTGAGCCACTGACACCCCCAGAAAGGAAATTAGGATTCCATTAATACTCATGGTTCATTTGTCATTTGTGGCTCCAAATATAATCAGGGGAATTGGATGAAGATATTAGAAACTGTAAAGCACAAAAGCTTGTAATTCAAATTAGTGGCACAGTTCTGGTGTAGCAGTTCTCGCTCTGGAAATTACATTTGTTCTTCTGGGGAGCTAATTAATGCACATATTTATAAGTTAATGAATAAAAGTTCAAAGTTATCCTTTAGAAAGCTTTGCATCTATTAAAATTTAAGAAGAAGATTCTTCCTGTCAAATAAAGATGTTTGATGCTGTGTCCAACATTTCCCCTGGTAAGATTTTCACCTGCTAAGGATAGTTGCTTTTAAAAAGAAATTGAATCAAAACATAACATTGTATTAGAGAAGCATTATTTTCTTTATAAATTAGACACTGGAATGTGAAGTTTAAGCTATTCAATTAATTTATGCTTACTAATTCTTTTTGCTATTAGGTTAACTATGAGATCATTATGCAAAAGGCATTAAATTAATTTAATTTATTTTCTGTCTCGAAGCAGTTTTGTCATAAGAAACTCCCTTAATTTTCAAAATAAATGCATTAGTGGTCATCAGAGAAGGCTGAAATGGAATAAATATTTATTAACTGTTACATAGTTTATGTTATTTATAGCAATTTTTAAATGTAGGTGACTCCTTATTTTAGACTGTGAATTTCCTGTTGTTTGATATCTTTGTATCTTAGATGTAACTAGCTATGCTTAAAATTTTTGTGATTTTTAGCACCTCCCCCTGCTTCCTATCTGCCTGTCTAAGTTATTTGCACTTCCTCTGGAAGCATGTTTGCACTGCCTGGCACAGCTATAAATCTTTTTTTTTTTTTTTTTTTTTTTTTTTTTAGAATTAGTACTTTAAAAACTTCACTGGTTACATCTTGTGTTTTCTGGCATCTGCAGAAATTTAGCACTGAATTTAGCAAAAGAGCTTGATTAAATTTTTTGGTTGTTTGCTTATTTTTACCCTGTGCAAGAAGAAATTCTCTTTTATTGCAGTGCAGTGGAAGGGGAAGGGAAAATAATTGTGCTTGTATCTCTGTTTGAGACTGATATATAGGCCATGGGAAGAAATTCTGTGTAGTGACAGGTTTGTCTCACTTCTTAACGGAGTCATTGTGTGAAGATTAGTGTGACTTGTACTTTTCCTCAAATTGCTTCTTTGGAACATTGCAGAGAGGAAGGAAGTAAACAAAGAGGGGAAAGGGAATAAAAAGGGGAAAGGAGATAAAGAGGGGAAGGGAAATAAAGAGGGGAAAGGAAATGAATAGGCAAAGGAGATAACTAGGGGAAAGGGAAAAAAGAGGGGAAAGGAGATAAAGCCAGGAAAGAAAAGAAAGAAGGAAAAGAAATAAATAGCAGAAGGAAATAAAGAGTGGAAAGGGAATAAAAAGGGGAAAGGAAATAAAGAGGGGAGAGGAAATAAAGAGGAGAAAGGGAATAAAGAGGGGAAAGGAAATAAAGAAGAGAAATTGAATAGCAGAAAGGAAATAGATAGCAAAAAGGAAATAGATAGTAAAAAGTGAGTAAATAGCAGTAAGAAAATAATCAGCAATAAGCAAGTAAACAGAAAAATCCTCTGTGCACCGAGAGTCATCTGTGCAAATTTAGAGCTAAACACCTGTCCCCAGCAGCTCCCACTGTCCAGGCTTCCCTGTTCCCAGTTGCAGCTGCAGAAGTGCCTTTTCCCACCTTGGCAAATCCACGTTTGCCCCCCCCCGCCCCGGGCTTTCTCCGGCCACCCGCACCTCCGGCTGTCTCGGCGCACTCCGGGCTGGGAGCGGAGCGGGAGCATCGTCTGCGAGGCTGTGGCGGCGGCAGGTTCACATGACTAATGCTGGGAAAGATAGCAGAAGCTCTTTTTTTCCCCTTTTTTTTTTTTTTTTCCTGAGGAGCTCCAGTCTGTGCACAGTTGGCTCCCAGCTGACAGACAGAATGTGGGGTGGGCTTTGTCACCAGAACGCTGGGTACTGCATGCCCAGCTATGCTCGCAATTCCACAGTGCCCAGAAACCTGCTGCTTATGTCAGGGTGCAGCCAGCCTGAACACATAGAAATTGGGTAGCTCGAGGGTTTTTTTTCTTTCTTTCCTTTTTTTTTTTTTTTTTTTTTTTTCTTTTTTTTTTTTTTTTTTTTGNTTTTGCCTCTTTCTTCCCAGCAAAGGTTATATAATGAGGGGATTGCTGCTAAAGTAAAAAGGGAAAATGAAGTCTTTGTTAAATGCCTTCACAAAGAAAGAAGGTAAGCGATGAAAGCAGAACACTTTGATGTTTCAGACTGGTGTTTTCTTGTGTACATTGAATATGATGGGTTTGGTGACTCTATAATTAATCAATTCCTGCAATTTCTTTTTCAAAATTATTTGATGTTAGACAGTCCATTTAGGCAAGTGGTTATTAAAGCTGGATGTGACTTTGTTCCTTTTAGGATTTTCTCTGAAGAATCAAATAGTTATAGAAATGTTTTTATTCTCTAAGAAATGCATTTGGAGACACGTTAAGGATTTTCCAGGGTGAATTTTGTCAGTAAATGGTGCTGAATTGCCCCTTCAGATGTATGAAGTGCCAGGAATAGAATTGGGAGAACTGGAGGAAGAATTATATGGTACTTTCAAGTATGCTTTTAGGAATGATAAGTTTACATTTAGGGGCATGTAATTAGTTCAGGCATTTTCATGTCATTTTATATCAATTGTTTTTCCCAGACAAGTTTTGCAACAGTTAGACTTACAGTTCTGAATGTGGGGAAATATTAGGGAAAATCACTGTCCGACTGGGATTGAAGCATGGACATTTGCATTACATCATATTGTGTTGTAGTTATTTCAATTTTACTATTGTGAAATTAATATAAATAATGCTGATAAGAAGAAGCTAAAAAAATATCCACCCACTTACAGTTTACAGATTGCTAGGGAAAAGAAACAGTTGGGTAGAATATTAATCACTTCAGGCTCCAAAATTATTTTTAACTTATTTTCAACTCTTTCCATAAAAGATTTATGTTAGACAAGCGTCAGTTGGTGTCATTAGTTGTCCCCTTTCCTGATTATTTTCTGTAGTAAAGGCTAATTTTGCTCGTAGTTCCCTCCTTAAGAATAGAGCCTTAATAGCAAAGCAAAAGCTAAACTCTTCAATGAGCATGTAAAATCCTTCTAAGGCATAGGGAAAAAGAAGAAAAGGGTACCTGGAGAGTGGTTCCTCAGCTCTGTTGGTATAAACGTGCTCAGCAGCTCTCTGTCCATTCTATCACCTTGCCCCTCGTGCTTTCTCCCCTCCCACCAGGAGATACCCCACCAACCTCTCCAGAGTGCCAGTAGATATCCCCAAACCATTGGCAATATTTAGTTTTATCTATCTGTGGTTGGAAGGCTGGGCAGGCTGCTTGGAGTGTCACCTGTTTAAGTTCATGAAAAATTAAAATCTAAGGGTCAGACTCAATTTTTGCTGAATCCAAGACAAACTTTGGCAACCCTGAGACAGCAGGATTAGACCTTCAGGTGGCAAATGTGCCAAACATTCCCTATATTCAGTTCTGTGTGCTTTCTCCTTGACTGGATTCTGCTCTATTGAACCTGGGAAAGATCCTTATCTTCAATGAAGTAATTTCTAATGTTGGATTCCAAGTGTCAAAAATACAGGAGTGCAGAAATGTCACATCTCTGTCCCCTACATCAATCTAAGGATCTGTATATGCTGATTTGGGAAATAAATGCATAGAGTTTTCTTTAAGTTGGCACTAGCTGGGCTTTCACTGTGACATCTAAAGCACCCAAGTGCTCTCAGTGACATACTAAGCTGCTTTAAAACCTTAAAAAAATATGAAATGTGAAAAACTTGAAATGCCATGAACATTATACAGTTTCTGCCACTTTCCAGCATAAATATTGGATTTCTCTGCTTTATCCCCTTTAACAGCTTTTAAAGAATGCTTCCCTTATTTCAGCCTTGTCTCAAAGAAAATATGGAATTTAAACCCTTTCTCTCCATGCACACTGTTCTCTTGTTTGGTTGTTCTGATTGAATTGTTTACTAGAGAAAGTTTCAGCTCATTAGAAATACAAAGGATGCTGTTTTAAAATATTCAGAATTGTAGTTAATCATAAACTGGTTCTGGTAAAAATTACATAAACCATTCTTCTCCTTGCAGTTCCATCTCTATTTTATGCTATAAATATGCTCTCAGTTTTGCTTGGAAACTGTAAATTTTGCTTTGTTCTCTCAATTAAAGGCTTTATTTCAAAGCAGGACAGATTGATTCCTATGTATATTCATATTTATGTGAATTTATTTACTTGCACAGTATGACAGACATTCTTATTCTGGGTTTTGTGTGGTTTTGAAGGGTATTGAATGATTAGACATTTCTGACACTTCATAAATGGCACTTACTGGCACTTGAGACATGTAGGATGATATTTTGTGGGGCTTCTTTCCCAATTTAAATATTATTTTTTTGAGAATTATAGCAGTTCAAATGAAGTCCTCAGAATAATATCTGGCTACCTTTTGTTAATTTTACTATTGAGACTTTTCAGGTGTAAATATGTGCACTCTGACTCAACTCCTGTGACCCCACAAGCTCCACTGAAATAAATTAATGAGGGTGGTTGCAACAGTGGGAAGCAAGTCAAGAAAGAATTTTTGTGGTCAAATTCTCTATCACCTTATGAAAGGATAGGAAATATCACATCTAGTGATATCTGGGTGTCTTTTTATGAGGAAATTTGCCTTTGAAGTTGCACTTGGAACAAACAACTAAAGGGAGAAAAGGTGATCTGGAAAGCAGTGTTTGCTTGTACCAGGAACACTGATGAGGGGATGGACCCTCTGCTCTGTTTTAGATTTTCACTGCCCTTGCCTCATTTGCTGTTGTGACTATTTCATTAATAAGTATTTTGCAGCCTTTGGATACAGCCGTGTTCCCTTTGGGACACAGCACGTGACAGTGGATGTATTCCCCTCGGGTAATATGTTCTATATACAATAGTAATAGATGTGGTAGAAGTGCCTAGATTAGAAATAGGGGAATACCTGGGGATTACAGCAATGTAATAGAGTTCTGCCAGGAGAAGAAGCTATGTCCTCAATTTTTAACCTGGAAGATGGGGATAAGGTGACTATTAACACTACAGATTTCAGGTTAGGCCTGAACTTGTGATGGACCAGTTTGGGTGCCAGGTGGGGGAAGGAAGGTGCAAGTTCATGCCTCAGAAATTCTGCTGGTCAGCCCTGTTCTGTGCCTCCCTGATGGAACATGACAACACAGCATGACAATGAAATTTCTGAACCTCCAGCTTGGCAATAATGAGGTGAATCCCATTTCCTAGACCATAGTTCAGGCTGTTCAGCTCACTTGTGACACTGGTGTTGCTCAACTATTCATCCAGAGCAGTAAACAGGTTCATGTTGCTCTGTTGTTTTCAATTTTACTGATTGAAAACAAAATGTTTTGAGGGTAATGAGTTCAATCAGCTCTGCTGGCAAGGTAGAGTTTCTGTCTTTGCAGAAGAAACAATGCCATATGTTGCTGAATTATTTTTTGTGGTGGTAAACACATATGAATGGTGAAATCATCTGAGATTACCCTGAATGCCTTTCTTCACACAGTGCCCTTTAGGGAGGCTCCCACCTATTCCAACAGGAGGCGGAGACCTCCGAGCACCTTGGCAGCCCCTCGGATATTGCTCCGCTCCAACAGTGACAACAACCTGAACATCAACAACCTCCCTGAGTGGTCAGCATCCTCTTCTGCCTCCTCACACCGCAGCCTTTCACCTCATCTGCTTCAACAGATGCAGAATAATCCCAATGGAACTGTAAAAACCGTGGGGAGTTACACTCCATCCTCCCGGAGCCGATCGCCATCCCTGAACAGGCTGGGAGATGAAGCCAAGCGGCAGCAGCACAGGCACATCAGGTGACTTTTTCACTACTTGAGATATCCCTAAAGTCATTGTGCTGCATTGCCACGTGTTTTATGTTATTTATATGCCCTCTATATAATATATAGGTATTAAATCTCAGCGCAGTGGACCATGTCCAAGTGTGAATATTTTAATTGGAAGCACCAGTCAAAACCAGCTGTTTCCTCACAGGGCTCCAGCAGCCAGGCAGGCTTTAAAGTTCAGCAGAGCTCAGCAGTGACTTAATACAGGGTTTGCACCTCCAAATCAATGTGCTAAGCTCTCAAGATCTTTTAATAGTTGAAATAAGGATTGGATTTAACAGCAAAGTAAAATGTTTCTGAGATATTTGTCATGCCTGGAATTTATGCTGGAGCTGCTCATGGGTGATAGAACCGAGAATGTTTAAGTTCTCTCTTGTCTTGTGTAGATGTGTGCTGAACCAAGGAGTGAAATAGGGGGAATAACTGGAGGCTGGCCTAGAGCAGAGGGGGCTTCTTGAGATGGTAGTGATAGATGTCATGGATTTCTTTCATGATTATCTGTGCTGCAGGGTTTTGTATTACCTGTGGCTTTGCTGCTCTTCCTTTCCTTTTGAATTACAAATGTGATTTAGCAGGCACTCTACACAAATATCCTGCAGCCATGTCCCACTGGAGAGCAAATCCTAATTAGAGCGATATATGTTTTGTAAGTAATATAATAAAACAGAGGATTGGGTCTGAGTTTTGATCTCAAATGGGGGCTGAAGCTTTGAGAAGCCACTGCCCTGTGAGGAGGCAATTACAGCTTCGCTTTGACTCAGGAACTCCATCTGCCAAGTGTGCAAGAGATGGGGCTGCACCAGGATGAGGGGTGTTAAAATGCAGAGCTGCCAAAGTGAAGGTATTAGAACTGAGCACTGATGGAGAGAGCTAGAGCTTACATGTTTTGACCAAACACATTTAGCTCACCAGTCATTTAAAATATCAGGCTTTGTCTGTCTTGTTTCTTAATATGAAAAATAAATCCACTCTTCAGAGTAGAAGAGAACTCAAGAGAAATGCAGCTGTTGGTTTCCCTTTGTCATTTGTAGGTGTAATGAGTCTTCACTCGAGTTTTCAAATCAGTAAAACAAAATGTCATGTAGTTGACACGGTCTCTGTTACCTTGCACATTCTTCTTCTCCCCTTGGCTGCAGGCACCCAAACCGACAAGCACTATTTGTGATAATAACAATGCGCTGCAGAGGGGAGATAATGGTGCATTGTAAAACAAAGTTGTCTGAAGTGGAAGAAAGACTGAAATGAAAAGGAAGGAATGGGATGTGATTTCTTATGCCAGTGTTTTCATGCAGCAAACTCATCTTTGTGGTATGTTACAAGAGTGGCAAAAGCTCATTTGGGTGCAACTTGGGTGGTGTTTCCTCACAGAGCCCAATATCAGCTAAAACCCAGTTTGTAATGAGAATTCAACTGGGTGAGGAGGTGACCATGAGGTGCTTTTCTGAGAATGAGCTCTTGTATTCCACTGGATTATACTGATGCCACCAGAGTTGGGAGGTTTTACCTCGGAGTCAATGATTATTTCAGCTGGAAGAGATAAAAAGAGCCTTTTCATCTATATGCCTGGGATGACACACTTCAGATTCTAGAAGTACAGACAATCCTTTGAGGTGAGGGTAACAATTAGAAATTTTTTTTGACTGAGCAAACATTTCTTTGCTTTGATTTTGTTCAGCCACTTTCCTCTTCCCTTCCTAAAAACAAGCACAAATGATGGTGGAAACCAATTTAATACCTGAGAGTTTGTGGAAATAAAATTCTGATTTTCCTCTTAGTGCATCAGTATCACAACTACAGTTTCGATGTGCCATAAAGACTTTTTTCAGGGAAGTCCAAAGTATGTGCAAGTACTGAGAGGAGAGCTGGAGACTCTCTAAATTTAAAGGCAACTAAAAGGATTTTATATATAATTTTTCCTGCATATAATGCCTTTTCTTGCCACAGACCTGTTTTGCAGTCATGAATGGCACCTTGTATGACTTTGCTCACAGATTTTGTTTAACTGCATGACCACCTACTTACAGTCAGCTAAATGTGGGAATTGTTGCTGTCTCTGCTTATTATTTGCAAATAATAACATTCACCATGAAGCTGTCACTCCCCTTTGATGAAAAAGCCCTTTTTGACATAGCAGTAGGTTGGGTTGTTGAGCAGGAGCATCCAGAAGGGGCAGGGTAATGGAGAAGGTCAGAGTTTGACAAAAGGTTCATGAGGTTTGTGGGGTTTGTGCTGTGGAAAGCAATGCTGGAAGGGGTTCATGTTGCAGCCTGTGTGGCTCAGGTGTTTCATCTTCTCAAGTGGAAAGAGAAGAGATTTAGATTAGATATCAGGAAGAAATTCTTCTCTGAGAGGTTGGTGATGCCCTGGCACAGGTTTCCTGAAGAAGCTGTAGCTGTCCCATCCCTGGAAGTGTCCAAGGCCAGATTGGACGAGGCTTGGAGCAACCTGGGGTAGTGGAAGGTGTCCCTGCCCATGGTAGGGGGTTTGCAACCTAAACTGTTCTCTGATTCTCATGAGGCTGTTGCTTTTCATAGCAAACTGGTTGTGTAGTAGGATGGGAGACAAAGGAATGGATACCCTTCCTGTGGAATGTGTCCCACAGTGATTATGAAAGGAGGTTCCAAGACAGCCTCAACAAGCGATGAGCTGTCAAGGATGGCCACCTTCTTCTGGGAGAGAGGATAATGTGTCCCACACATCTTCTGAAATCTCTGCATTCTCCTCCTGCTCTTCCTGGCATGGGATTTGCTGGGCTTGAAACCCAAACTGGGGAAAAGAAGGGAGAAGAAAGATTGTTTATTTTAAAAAATCATCTACCCCATGTTGCAGCCCTGATTTCCATTAGTGGGCCCGTTGCATGAGAAGTTATGCATTCACTGTGTGGGTTAAATGTGTCATTTCCCTTTTCTCCTCCAGTTAAGAGAGAAAATGAATGTATCTTCTGTGATAGCAGTTAAAGTAGATGCTGGGAGAATAGCTGCTACCAGACGAGACAGAAACACAGCTTGATGCAAGTGGAAATCGGATGTGTAGCAACAGTTTATAGATCTGGATTTTTTTATGGTGATGACTATTCCTTCCCTTACCAGGAAAAAGAAATAGAGCAAAGAACTGAAAACCAAACGTCATCTTTCCCAGTCTTTCTTTAAACAACTGTGAGAGTTGGCTGAGGTTTCTGATGCAAAATCCTTCATAGATATGGAAGCCGAACTCACTGTTAAAGTCCCAAGTATCATTATTAGAACCTCTTCACAGTAGTGGAAGAACAGAACAAGGTGAAAGGGGATATTCCAAACAGTGAAGAAGTTACAGCGGGAAAATGGAAGTGTTCCTGATATGAAAGATTCCCTGTGTTTGCGTTCTTCTGTACCACTGACTTACTGACTCCTATTTTGGTAGGAGGTTGGTTAAAAAAAACCAAAAAGGCTGAAAACCCAGCAAACTCCAGTCCTTTTATTTAGTTTTGCTTAAAGCAGTTTGAGATATTTTCTTCCCAGAAAGGAAGTGTTAAAATGCTAAATCACCATAAAACCAGCCTTCTTCCTTTGGTATACTATCTTTTTCCCACAAATCTTTCAAATATTCTCCCTTCATGCATATTTTCTGGTTTTGGACTTTCTGTGTAAGACTGCAAGTTTTAATGCCTTTTTTTTTTTAAAGTTGAATAGCGGTGTACTGCACGTTTGTTATGTTATCTCCTATAGGTTTCCCACTCTCTTTAATATTTTCCTCTTTTTGTGTATTTTTGACAGTTAATTTGTTTTTTGAGAGGTTTGGTAATGATCTTATGCATTTTTCACCACCTTTCAATAATTTCTTCTTTATACACCATAAGTGTGTTCGTTGACGACCTGTGCTTGTTCTGAAGTCATTGAGTTTGCCATCAAGAAAAAGTGATTTTGGAGAATATTTCCCATAAGCACCATGCTTTGTGCAGGTCTAAATTTAGCTTCAGGCTTTGGAGTGATGAAGTAACTTCACTATTCAGTCCATTCAGTTGTTTCACTTGTTCACTCAAAGGTATCCATTCCCAACAATAATTGTAAATACTGAGGTTTTCAAGTCATTCTGACAAATTGAGGTGCTGGTAATGTATGATTTGCATATAAATTTTAAGTGTCATTAGGCTCTGTGAATGTGCAAGCTTAATCTGCAGAAAAACTAAAAACTTTAATGTTGTGTATTTTCTATTCTAGGAAATTATAGTCAGGTGAATATTGATCATGTTTCACATTGAAAGATGTTAACCATTAAAAGCTTCTGTTTGGTATGAAAACCATGTATTTTTTCTACAGAGTTAGATGTCCTGCTGATGTGATGGTATATGATTAACGTTCCCATTTTAAATAAGCTGTTAATGGTGTTTAATTTCAATTTCCAGTGCCGTCTACAGTCCTAGTGCCAACAAGGATACACTGTCTGCCTTGGACTATCAGGGTCCCAAACGGAAGCTTTACAGTGCTGTACCTGGAAGACTTTTTATTGTAGTAAAGCCATATCAACCTCAAGGGGAAGGGGAAATTCACCTGCACAAAGGAGACAGAGTTAAAGGTGAGTACCTAGTTAATTTTGAATATGTATTTTTCTTCTGCTAGATGGAAATTTTATAACAAAATTCTATTTTAAGGGGCAAAATAACCTGTTCAGAAGAAGCGCTTTAGGCATTTGTTTCTTTACAGGGTATTTTGCTCCTAGGTATGGTTTAAAACCAATGCATATTTAGCCACCATTTTAACTTCAAAGTCCTCCTAAAAAATCAGAAGTTTGTGCAGTAATAGAGCATTGCCTCTTACCCAGAGCACGTAATATACTTCGGTAGTCATTACAGAACGACCACTCCAGGGCTTTGAAAGGCTGTAAACATGTCAGCTCTCTAAACAGCTCAGGAAGGAAACAGGGATAAGAGCAACTCTGTTTTAAGCTCTTTCCGCATGGAACAATTTATTGGCTAAGTAGAAAATGTCCCCTCATGAGACTCAGTGTAAGTAGGTAGAACCTACTGTAAACATTTTGTGGAGGGAGCATGGTGGTGCATATTTAATTGCTGTCCACTGGGGCCTCTTCCCCAACTAAGACTGCGCTTACATCAAGGCCAAACTTTGTGTTATTATTTTGAAGTCAGTAAGTACATCCACACACAGATGAGAAAGTGGGTGATGTGGTTTACAGGACTCACTTTCCTGAGGCTGGGGTGTGATGCAGTTTCTCTGATTTTGCATGTCCAGGTAAAACTAGTCATGGAATAAAAAAAGACTTTTTCAAGCCATACAAATCAAACAACAGTTATGGAAATCAAGCAAAAGAGAATACATTCAGTGCCCTAAATAAAAGTGTTAAGCTGCTGCAAATTTTCTTGCAATGGAAACTACTTATCTCACAAAGGAAAACTTCAAATACTTCCTCCCTTGAGCCTGCAAAGAGTAGTTAGAAAAAAACTAGGGAGCCATTAGAAGATATTTTTGCATTTTTATTTTTGGATGTACTGATTCTGAAGCATTTGTGGGTTTAATAATTTTTGTTAACTCAAAAGGTGTAGGACAGAACTTTGAAGAACACCGCACTTGAAGATAAAACATGTGCAAGATTCATTTTAAATGCAAGAATGAAGGAGGAAGGTTAAACTTAGGAGAGTCTGTAGGGCTGAAAAGATAATTTTGCTGTTCTCAAGATTGTTCCCTGATGAGGTAGGAAGCAGTGATTATAATTTCCCAATTAATGGAAGTTATCTAGGCTAGCGTCAAGTAGAAGACAAACTCTGGGTTTGTGGAATTGCTTGAAAATGCCAAAGATCAAATTTGACAGCTTTGCATGCTTGGGAACCAGCTTCGCAGACATCCAGTGTGTGAGAATAAATGCAAGAGAAATAATGCAGAAAAACTTCCTAAAAACCTTCAGGTGTCAAAAGAATGGGTATGATCTACAGAGAGGTGAAGTTACCTTATGAGTAAGTGTCATGGAACAATATAAAGCAAATTAAAAGCAAATGTGATGTTTTCACACCTCTGCAAAAGAACACTGGCTCTTGGGTTAAATGGGAAGGTCCAGGGTCTTCTGTGTAGAGTTTGGAGTTCTCACTGGAAGAGTGAAGGAACAAGGCAGTTGAGAAAGATGCTTGTTGAGCAGTTACATGAAAATAAAAAGAATGTTGCACATAGTAGAAAACAAAAGATTAAAAAATAAAAGGAGAGATTTAAGTATACCCCAGAGCTCTTTGTGTATTTATAATCTCTGGAATTTGATGACAGCAGGAAAAATTGCAGGTACCTACAAAGGATGAAATTTTGGGGGCCATGAGTGGTAGTAAATAACTTTCTGAGTGTGTTTGTAGGGATCTGGGAAGTGTCAAAAGACAAAGAATGAGTGCTGTGGAGCACCCTCGTCTGTTCTTTGGGGGATCTTGTACACAGAGGTGTTCTTGTTGGATTTAATTGTGTAGGAATATTTTTGTTCTGTAGAGGATGTAAGATCAACCTAGATTCTTCTCACTAGAATAAGACAACAGACGCTCCAGGCAGTTCTGGAGAAAGACAAGACAGAAACTGTGTGTCCTGGCAAAAGAAGAAACACTGTAACAGGTTGCTTGGGATGCTGAATTTTTTAGTCATTCGTCATCCGGCTGCTAGTTTGCAAGGGGATTTGAGACATGCAAAAATATCCCAAGAATGAGGAGTTTAAATTTCAATTTCAAGGAAGAGTTTAATATTTTTAAAAAGTGAATTGAGGACCCCTTGGTTCTAAGTTGTTATGATAGTAACTGGAAAACATTGCAAGAAATAATTAGTCCACTTTTCAAATTTTCTTACCGTGATTTGATCCAAGTGTGAGACAGATGATTTTTGTGGGCGCAGCAACCAATGGATGTCAAAATGCTGAAATAGAAAATGAGGTTAAGGGCTGTTCTGTTTTTGTGGTTTTTTTGGTTTGGTTTGGTTTGGTTTTTTAATTATTTCTGGGGGAAATGTAAGTTTAATGAAGAAAACCTATAAATTAATTATTACTGTTAGAAAAAGGGGGGCATGCCCATCCAACATCAAATCATCCCTGCAGGGGTTATTTTTTCAGCTTCAAGAATATGGTTGGCACTTAGAATTAACATCTGCTAGAGGTTTAGCTTTTCCAGGTATGTTTGTTTTAAATCATTTTAGAGAACTTTGTTGCAGTAAAGCCTAGTGAGGTTTCTATAGATGTCAGTCTTCTTTTAGGGAGTTTGGAAAAAGAACAAGTCTATATAGGGAATTTTAGAGTTACTGCTTATGATTAAATCTTGTGAAACATAATTTAAGACTGTTTCTGTTCAAGGGCTTGGACACTGTATGACAATCTCAGTGCTATCAAAGGAGAAACTTCCAGAACAAGATTAAATCCTATTTTATGTTAGCATGTCAATGGTTCCTCAGTTGCCACGAAAAAATATGTCAGAATGAACACAGCAAGGTCATGTAGAGAAAAAAGAGTTCAGGGAAAAAGATAGTGATACTTTAAAAATGTCTCAGTTGTATAACAGTGTTGAAGAAGCCACTCAAACCTAGCATTTGTGTCAAAAATCCAGGTCCAGTTAAACCTGGATTCCTGTCCCTGTTTCAGTAAAAATGTAATTATTTATAGAGAATAAGTGTAGTGATAGGACAAGGGGGAATGGCTTTAAACTGAAAGATGGTAGATTTAGACTAGATTTTAGGAAGAAATTCACTCCTGTGAAGGTTGTGAGGCCCTGGCCCAGGTTACCCAAAGAACCAACTTGCTGTGTGTGGTGCAGGACAGAAAGAACAATAAACCCCATGGAATTCAATTTTTCCTCACTTTGGAAACACTTTCCCCTCACATTTGAAAAACAAAAGCTTTGTCTTAGCCCCTCTCCTCTGCCAAATTGGTAACTGCACTGTTTTTATAACGCATTGATGCCAAAGCCCTGCCTTCTTGGATTGTTTTGGGCAATTCAAACATGTTTTGGCACTTTCCGTGGGATTCTGACCCGTGTTTAGTCTGACCCTGGGGAGATGCTCATCACATGTTCATCCCATGAGACTAATCACAGTAAAGATGTAGCAAAGCATTTATTACAGGGATAAAAACCAGAACAACATATTAGAGAAAGGGATTAGTTGGGAAATGTTTTTATGGATTTTCTTTTTTAACTTGGTAGAATTAGAAGGGTCACAGAGAGAAGGATGGATTCCTAAACTCTTGATGAAAAATGTTTTCATCAGGTGGAGAAGAAGCAGTTTTGGTTTTTTTTTCCTTTCTAAAACTGGTAGAAGTGCATGAGTGACAATAGTTCACAGTATGTGATACAAGGAAGCTGCTCAGAAAAATCTGTGAATGGGCAAGGTTCAAAGAAAATGTAAACTAAACATCGGTTTTAAACTAAAATGGTCTTGTATTAATAGGTTATTACGTAGCCTGTACCAAAATACCTGCTTTATTTTTAGTTGTTAGTCATACACACTGACATCATTTGTGTGTCTCTGCTGTTGAGAGAAGAGCCATGGCTGTTGTAAAAATAAATGATATCTTTGTTTGTACCAGAACTATCCTAATCTTATGTTTTCACATAAATGAAGTTTTATGCCTCCCTGAAACAATTTTAATTTATTTTGTTTCTTTCTTTATTCTATGTGTAAAAGTCCATAGCAACAAATCTGCTTCAATCCAAATGCACACACATGTATATAAAGTATCTGTAAAATGAATTTAAATCAGCTTTCACATTCCTAAATTGAACTCTTACACTGGAAATCAAGTGGTCTCTTTTATAACGAAACTCAGAGGCATAAAAAGAACGCAATGCTCTAAAGTTCTTTGTGAGAATAGAATTATCACTTTTCTTTGCCATGGAGATAAAGCAAAAGAGAGGTATCTGTGCATCCTTGAGAAGGTCACCTGTGTTTCTAATCTGCCCACCTTGTTGGAAGGTAGGAGGTCTGAGTTCTAGGTCCCAGTCAACATGGTTCAGACAGTCTCTGGTCACCTGCAAGCTAAACAATCAAAATGTTAAATAATTAAATATTTAAATAGTTAAATAGTGAAAATATTAAAATACACCTGAAATACATGTGAATTATCCTTCACTGACCTAGAAAGAAAGAACCTGCATGGTTGCCTGATTCAAATACTTTAAGAGCTTCTGAAGTCTCACCCTGCTCACAGCTTTTTTTTTTTTTTTTTTCATAGAATCCCAAAA
>VYXB01010416.1:223336-241590 GCA_013397135.1 Pachyramphus minor
CCGCCCCCCGCCACACACCTGCTTATAGTGTAGTTTGTCCATCTGTAAATTTTTGTTTCCTACCCTGGTATTGCTACCTCCTGTCTTTCACTTGGGAGCCAAACAGAATACAGGCTAATTTTGGGAAATGATCAGTTTCTTTAGCTCTTACTCTGATTAAACAACTTTTCTAGTGCTTAGTATCTAGAAAAATGGGGAGTTATTTCAGTATCTCAAATATGCTCCAACAGACCTTTTCATGAACCTTGTGAAATGCCTCCTGTGCAGGCAATCTGCACATCAGGGAGGAGTTTACCACAACCAAGATCTTCTCTGGGCTACATTCCTCAAGGTCAGAGAAGCAGTAGTAATTCAGTAGTAGTGATTCAAGCATCTGTTCTGGGCAGGAAGTCAGTACTTCTGAGTATTGGAAATATTGACCCTTGTGACACTGCTTTTATTTCAGCGTGATCTCAGCCAGTAGGGCAATCCAAATGTATCACTAACATTTTCATTTCTCATGAAATCTGCTTGTAAGTAATTTTGAAAAAGAAAGATTATTAAACCCCTGCTGTGCTTGAAGGTATTGCCAACAGGCAGTGCCTGTGGGCAGAAGGAAGGTTGGCCTCCCAGGCTTTTGTGCTTGTTAGATTAGTAAATAAAATCCTGGAAAGGGAAGAGCCTCAGAAATGCTGTTTTGTTACTTCAAGAGCATTTTGTATCTTGTGTGGATAAATGTGGCAGCAAAATTTAACCTAAGAGGTTTGCGTTAAGTATTGATTTGATGCTCTTTCATGTGAAGGATGGAATGAATATGAAGTGGAATACTAATCTTACCCAGATTCATTGGTCTGTTTTGCTTCCTTACTGTCTCCCTACTTGATTGGTTTGATTTAAATTCATAACACAATAAATTATAACTTGTCACAGATAATATCTCAACTCATTTCTTCAAGTTGCTTGTACCTGAAGAGCAGGAGAGAGTAGTGCTATCAAAGTGTTGTAACAAAGACATGGCCTTGCTCCTGCTTCAGCAGGAGAGCTGGCTTTGCTGTCAAGGCTGTGAGGAAATGATTAAGATGTAAAAGCATCCACAAATCCCTGTTGTCTTCACTCTTGGCTACTTTAGACAGCCGTTCCTGAGTAGTCAGCAACTGGCCTGAAATATTCAGGAGACAGAGTACCAGGAGATGTGAATGTCTTATGAGTGCACTAACGTAGTCCAACACAATAGTACAGACTCTAAATCTAAGCTGGTTTAGGACCTCCTCTCAATTAATTCTCTCTGCTCTGCATCCTGATCTGAAGTTCGTGCATCACAGTGGAGAAAAGCAAATTTGACTCTGTCTGCACTTTCCTCAACAGAGATGGTGATGAGCATTACAAACAGATGGATTTTTGTAATGCTTGATTTGTATTTCTGATCAAAATTCAAATCAGTGCACAAGATTTGTTTCTTATCCTCTTTTTCTTTCTCCTTCACTTCCTCAAAACTATTTAACAAACACCTAAATAACAGGAAAAAGGCAATATTCATAGAAAGTTGTTTGCAAAGATAAAAAAGGGAAAAAAACCCCACAGGGCCAAATGTTGAACAACAGAGCTCACTCAGTTCTATTTCAATTGAGCCGTATTTCCTCAGATTTAGAGGGTTATGTGCAGATGACTGTGTTTGTTGATTTTCATGTAGTGAGTGGTTGCTCTGCTAGTAGTCACTGTCATCTTCTCATCCCAAGGTCCTTTTCCTGCATGTTGCTTGTTTGCACCATCCCTTTCTTGAGAAATTAGAAATGATAAAAGATGAAAAGTTGTTTTAAGTCAGGATCTAGTCTGACTCTGACTATGGCCACTCTGGTTTGGGCCACTCTGGTAACAGGTACCCAAAACCTGAGACTGACAGGACACAGGCAGGAGATATGGAGAGAGCTTAGGGTATGGCAGTGAGACACTTGGGAGGAGTCAGATGATTTTGGGTAAAGTAGGTAAGGCAATTTTTCAGGTAAACAGCAGAATCACTTGGTTTACACAAAGGTTAACTTCTTGAAGCCACATTTGGATCACACTTTTGTTTTGGAGGCGAAACTGGGAGTTAAATGTAAGTTCAAAAGGTGAGGAGTATTTTCTGTCCCTGATTTGGTTTCTCTGTGAGGTTCCATAGCCCAAGGTGGGAAAGAACTGCTGAATTTCCTTCTCCACCAAAAGAAATGTCTGTGGAGCCACAGTCCAATCTGACTGCTCAGGTCAATTCGACAGAATCATAAACTACAGATACAAGAGATTTTCCTTCCAGATTGTACATGGGCTGCACAAGAACATTTCTACGTGGCAGCTGGGGCACACTAATTTTTTTGCCGGCTGGAGCGCTTAAAATGGTTGTCATCAGGGTGATAGGCAATGATTTCCACCCCAGTCCTGCTGCACTGACCCCAAGATATGTCAGTCTCTCTTGATTAAGTCTTGGGAGCGAGAACTGGTCAGCCAGATCCTGCCCATCATTAATCACAGGCAGGGAGGGAGGAATTGCTAACAGAAACAAGTAGAGATAGAGAAAGAAACAGAGTAAGAAAACTATCTCTCTTTAAGAGACAACAAGATTAAGAACTGTCACCTTGTCACTGTCATCTTGTCTCTCAGAAGTGTTTTTGATTTACCTGGTAGTAAATACAGCAAAAATAGATCAAACACTGAATTTTTGTTTAAATTTCTTCCTATCCTTAGGAAATAAGTTGCCATTACAACTCAAGGTGAGGAGCATACATTTTTAAGTTGTATATACTTCAAGGGCTGTTACAAGCAAAATTGATTTTATCATTGAAATAAGTATTCTTGCAGAGATTGTAATTTGGAAGCTCTCCTTCCAAAGGCAAATGAATTTGAAAATTTATATTTCAACAACAGATATTTCAACAAGAGGAAAGCCCAAGTTATAATACTAATTATTCTGAGGTAAAGAACTTAGGTTTGTGCCCACTGGAAATTAAAAATCTCCTTTAGTTTAAAAAAAACAAATCTAGAAGATTGTTATGTCAAGACACAGGACCAGAGTTCAGATTTACACTGAACCCTTGCTTAGCTAAATTTCAGATGAAACCCCTGGTATTTCAATAGGTAAATGGCATTTTTTATGAATAGCAGAACAATGGGATGAAGGTAAATACCATTTCATGCTGCAGTTTGGATGGAGGGATACTTTACTGTCATTTTGGTAATTTGTCCTTTTTTTTCTCCTGGTTGTAGAAATGTTCTTTTTTTTCCAGAACACCATCTCTCATTCCCAATCTATATAATTATTTATTTTCCCAAGAAAGGAAAATGAAGTTTATAGGAGCACCAAAAATTGATTTAGATATTACAAAGACATTTCATGTACATCCTGTAGCAGCTATAAAACATTGGGCTGAATTTGGCTCTAAATTTCATTGACATTTTTGCAAGTAAGGCTGCCTGCAATAATGCACTCATTGACATTCCAGTATCTCAAGGAATTTAGAAATAGTAGTCATCATAATTTAATGGGAAAAAATACTCTATTTCTTGATCTTGGCATTATGAAGGGAGCTATACGTCTATGTTCTTTTGATTAAAGTGATTTTTATAGTATATTAATTAAGCAGTTTGAGATTAGTATGTTATAATAATTCCAATATATGCATTGCCAATGTACTTACAAAAAAAAAAGTTACAAAAGACAAAATAATCTATGTTCTGCTCTATAATTTTTTAATATATAATATTGTAAAATATTTTATGTATATTATTTTCTTGGTTTTTTCTCTAGACTTTGGCAAAGCAGAATCTGGCTGATTTTAAGTATAATACTTTTAAAAGATTAAATTATGAGGTCCTGATTGGCACCTGCCTATCCATGTTTTCCTGTTATTCCATTGTTTATTATTTTTTCACTTTTGATTCGCAGTTTTGTTCATAGAATTGAACATGATTCTTGTTTTAAACTACACTTTTGTTGTGAAAAGACATACCAGGATTTATTATATTACTAGAACGTTAATTTCACTGTTAAAACATCATCTCCTTTTTGTAATTTATGTTGTATATAAAGACACTCTGACCTCCTCTTGCCATAGCAACCACATCTTTTGTTTTTACTAAAAGAAAAGGAAAAACTGCTTGAAATGAGAAAGCTTAATTATTAATTTTAGGAAAGTTATCTTTTGATTTACCATTGTTATGTCCTTCAGAAGAGAAACTGTTGATTACCAAATCTCTTGCTGGTAACAAATTATGTGTTACAACGAGGCTCTTAAGCAATATTGGAAGAGTGAAGACAGAAATTAAAGCATCATTCTAAAAAAGCATTCATGGGTACAGAAGATAAATTACAATTTTATTTATACTCTAAGTTGCAGTTACCCACCTTGGAATATGTGAAGTGTTGAAAGTTTTTATAGATACTTAGATTATTCTGGCCTTGGGTCTTGCTTCAGAATTTCTTTTAAATGGCAGATCTGAAGAAGATTAAGTCAATAATCTGATATCTGAGATATCTGGAGATTATTTCACGTTTCTTGGTAGTGCAGAACCACCTAGATCTCAGCTTCTACATTTTGAATACTATGAGCTTATCCTTTACCTCACCAACAATTTATCTCTGTTGTACCTGTGGATATCCCTCATCTCTCTTGTGTCATCCTTGGGCCTCTTGCAGTTCCATCAGCCTTTCCCTTCTTTTCTTGCCCCCCATAATGATGTTTTTCCTTGGTAAGTCCAAAGCCCTTTGCTGGTAGATTGTAATCTTTAGACTGGTTTGATCCAGAGTGGTGAAGGGTGACTGCATTCCAGCAACACCTCATTTCCCTTTCCACTTCTTTTCCGTGGATGTTATGTCTGCTGGCAGGACTACATATATTTTTCCTTTGCTCTTGCTGTTAGTAATGGGTAATATTTAATATTTCATGCAGTAATGGTCTAAAGTGGGTCTGGTTCCGCTCTGATCTCTTTATGCCTTGCACTCACTCCCAGATAGACTTAGAAAGCAAATTTCAAATTTCTTCTCCTGTGTTGACTTGGATCATCTGCTAGTACCCGTAACACATGGAATTACTCCATATGTGTGAAATACCCAACTTCCTTCTCACAGTGCATCTCTCTTTTTAGAGATGGGAATATCCATGTCATTTGGAGCATCAAAATAGCAAATCTGACAGATTAATAAAATGCCAAATTAGGGAAATCTGCCTGAGTCTCTCAGTTTTTGCTCTGATCATCTACCCAGTTTGTGGAGTGAAATCAGGACTGAGATTCAGTGCTGAAAACTCCTCTCAAAAAAAAAAAAAAACAACAACAAACAAACAAAAAACCAACCAACCAAAAAAAAAGGCAAAAAACCCGCGCTTATTATTGGCAGTAGGAACTTTTTACTGTCTAACATTTCTATATTTCTTGTCACTGGATCCCTATGCTCTCTTTTATGGCTTGAAGGTAAATCAATGTACAGTGGGATCCTACCGTAATTCCATTAAGTTTTCCTAGTTTCTTATGTCATATATAAGAAGTGCATTCTTACGTAAACAGAGGTTACATTGTTAAAAATGTGCTGGAAGCTGCTGACTGATCAATATATTTTGGATATATATTGGATGAATGATCAGGCTTCTGTTTTATGTAACACTGAATTATCAGATTGACAATGTGTGTTGGTGTGCACAGGTTTTAAACATTTTTAAGAACTAAATCAACACATTTTTCATTAATTATGCCCCGTAACATGTTTTTATTAAAATAATAAATATTTAAATAATTAGTATTTATTAATATTTTATAAAAGATATATTATATAAAATATATAATTTATTTAATATATATTTATATATTATATATTAGAGACATGATTTATTTTATTAACACAAAGAACATGTGGTTTCTTCATTTTTGCTTACATTTAAGTGTAGAGTTGAAATATTTCCTCCTTTTCTTAACACTATCTATGGGTGTTAGGGAAATAAACAAACAAAAAGCTTGCTAAAATTTTTTTATTCAGCTTGATATTCAGTGTAGAGTTGTTGCCCCCCCCATTATTCCATCACTTCCTGAGTAGCTATAGGTTTCCTCATATATGTCAGGAAAGTGTTTCAGAAATTGCGTTTGGGACCTATCCAGGTATAGGATATTTCCTTAATGGATGTTTCCTGGGACTTCTTGTTGAGAGTAGTGTGTTAATGAGCATTTCATGAAATCTGTCTTTTGGAATACACTACATTAGAAGACTTAAAATTGACATATTTATAAACATTTTGCTGTCAAATATTCATGTTAATAGATGTCCGTGCTCTGTAAGTAACACCCCAAATAGTTTGGGGTTGCATTGATGAAAAAAACGTGGTAAACGTTTACTTACAAATGCAGCTTGTCTCAAAACAGATTTCTTATCTCCTTTTTAATATTACCATAATTTTTTTTTTACTATTTTTGTTGGGCTACCGTTGATTTGATTTTCATCTTGCTCTGGAATGTGCAAATCAAGTTCAGACTCAATGCCACTGAGTCACAGCAGTTCCACTGATGCCGAGTTCAATCGCAGGTAGGCAGAGACCAAGATTTTAAAGCGCAAAAAGTGCTGGTGTTGGAGATCACCAAAGTAGCTCTGATCAGATTAATTACCCCTCCTGTACTGAAATACCCTGCAGAGACTTTATTCCAGGTCTTGGAAACCACATGCTCATGTTAGCAAAGATGTGCTTGGGCTCATTAGCCTTGATGTTCAGCAGGGGCCGTTTGGGCTTAGGTGACACTCAGAGAATGGAACTGGGCTGCTTCAAATATTGGGCTGCTTTAAAATATTAAGAAGTGTCTTTTTAATAGTGCATGTATATTCTTCTAGTATATAGTAAACATACAGTGGTTTGTAGGAACTTCTGTAATATTAATTTAAACATAATACCTAGCAAGTATTTAGAGTCCTTTCATTACCATAATTCACCCTCAGTTGCTTATTGCCTTGTTGTTCTGCAGACTTCTGTCACAATCCTTGTTGAGTCCTAGAATTAATATCAAGATAATTAGAACTACAGGGTAAAGCTTTTTCTTCTGCTGGTAAATCCTTCTCCTCCATCTTGTCATGATCTTCTATTGAGAAAAATCATTGAAATGTTTCGAAAGGCATCTACCTTGTGTATCTCACCTGTGGGAGGTACATGTATTTGCTATTTGCTCAAACCCTTAAATCATATTCCTCGACATTGCAGATCTCTGGAGCTGCCCACTAAATAAAGTAGCATGTTTCCTTAGAAGGTGGGAAAAATATGGGATATCAGAATATGCATTATTAAAATCCATTTTGGTGTGAATTCAGTGACTTCAGCGCTTTTGCTTCATTTGAACAGGCAAGACAACAGTTTTGGTTGTGGTATAATGATGCCTTTATCCTTGAGAAAACTGAAAATGGAAAGAATTCTGTGAGGAAACTTGTGACAAAAACAAATTTGGGAAGAGGTTACAAAAGCAGACCAGGGAGGGTCACATTTAAAGGTTACTACATGCCCATTTTGGGGGTACCATCATTGGAGTTACTGCACATTGGCTTTTACGAACATGATGTTCAGTTATTATCGCATGTGTTATGTATTTAATCTTGTATTTATGGGAGAAGGTAAAGTTTAATGCTCCCTGTGTCTCTCTCTGTTTAGTTCTAAGCATTGGAGAAGGTGGATTCTGGGAAGGCAGTACCCGGGGACATATTGGCTGGTTTCCTGCAGAATGTGTTGAAGAAGTTCAGTGCAAACCCAGTGAAAGCAAAGCAGGTAATCAGATCAAGTTCCTGTTAACTGCTGACATGACAAATGCCATGTGTTGTACAGCATTGTGTTGTACAGCAGTGTGTTTATGAAATACTGGGAATGGGGGAATTCAGCTGAGCTGCTGAATTGAAAACTAAAGGTGGGTTTATTAAGCAGATTTTACTGTCCAAGCAGACTTTCTTCTGAGATACACTGGGTAGCAGTACAAAAGCTTTTACACAGAACTGAGTGTAGACATTTTGTAAAGGATTATGCTGTGTATCATTTTCCTAAAGTATGGGAGGGTGGCTAATTAGGCAACTAAGTAATGGAAAAAAAACTGGCCAGTCATCTCTCAATGTGAGATACTCATACAATGCATTTAGCTCTTCATAGCAATAAAGATCCTTCTGTTTGCCTTTTCCTAAATTTTAGAGGGATGTCTCATATGCATCCTTACTGATGACAAAGGAAATAGAATCCTCCTTTCTCATACATATGTGTTGGCACAAGTGACTTTAAGCAAAGAGTCTTTACAGTTCCGGTATAATAAAAGAGAAAGAAATCTATATTAAAGCATGTTATTTTAAGAATTACCTCCCATCTCTTAATTTCTTTGCTTCTAAGAATTAAGATGTGAGGACATCCTCTCTAATTAAAAGCTCATTATAAATGAGCTATGAGAATATAATTAATGTTCTCTGGGAGTGGATGCAGTTTTAAATCAACTATTGATGTGGTTTAGATCTCTGTTGTATTGATTAAGAACTCTTAGCATTGCACAAATAATACACTGAAATTTATGAATCATATCATTCATTCACAAATGGGGCTTTTTAATGCACGTCATTATAAACCACAAGGTATAATTTTCTTTATGTATATATATATATAGCCACTGTATAAATGTGATAGTATGGAACAGAGTGCACTGGGCAAGGTAATAGTTCCAGAGTAGTAAGGATTAGGAAATATTTCTAATATTTGAGAGGTATTTTAATTTCATTATTTTTAGTGGAAACTGTAGTAAGAGGGAATATGAGTTTGAGGGATGAGCAGAAGAAGAAGCAAAAAGTTAGCTTTTGGAATATGAAAACTTGAAATGAATGAGAGAGCAAGACATTAGGGACACTGCTCTAGATAACTAAACACTGTGTGAAAAGGTTATGCTTCCTTTTCTGTTTCCCTTTTAAGAGAGGAAAAGAGGAGGAGTCAAAGCCACATGTAATATTTGGAGAGAATGGATTTAGACTTTGAGTACAGAGGGAGAACAGTTGTGTAGCTCTTCAAAGGGCTTGAGAACATAAAATCTAAAGATGGAGGTATATTAAACAAGAGGAGGATTGAGGTTGGAATTGGCCAAGTTTAGGAGCAGTGAAGTTTTCAAAATAATGTGTAAAAAGAGGACCACAATTTGCAATTTTAGTGTCATTTTGTTAGTTGGAAGTCCAGTGAATTCAGTCAGAGCAACATGAGCTGGTGAAGAGCCAGATGTGAGTTGTTCTAAAGGTCCTTCAATAAAACCACTTGGTGGAAAGACTTCAGAAAGATGAGTTTGTATGAGCAAGTCATCAAAAACACCTCTCTTGAGTCTGTCATGACAACTCTGCATTGAATTTGAGCTGTGCACATGTCTCCAAATCACAAGAAAATTCTGGGGAGGGCATTAAGCGAAGTTCTAAAATATAAAAGAAATTTTACGTCTTTTTAGTGGTTTTGAAGAGAAGGTAACCACACTTGTCACAAATCTTTTTGAGAAATACTTCAGGAATTAAATTCAGTTTGTGACACAATTGCTTTAATATATGACACAATTTTTTTTTGAGCAAAAATTTCTTTGATCATTCAGAGGACAATAAAAATTAAGAAAAGAATTGTCGCAAGAATAACAAAAGCATTACCAAAGCTGGAAGCAATAAAATAATATAAATAGAAGCATCTTACAAATTTTCTGAGATGAAATTATGAAAACTTATGCCACATGTCTGGCAAAACACGAATAATGTATAGCTATTTCATACTTTCTGGTTGTTTTCCTATTTGCTTATGGTACAATGTGAATAATAATGGTTAAGGATTTAAATACATAATTCTTTTACTCCAAAAAAGATGAAAATATAATTAAATAGGCATAAAATGGACACTGTGAACTTGTGCACTCCCATATTTTGCTGGGCTGTTTCAAAAACTGTCCTGCACCTAGAATGAGGTTCAGTGCTCCTGTAATGTGATAGAGGTTGGAGCTGGGATTATGATATCTATGAAATGCACAGTGTGTGCCATATTATTATTGAAATATGGCATGGAGTGAAAGCAGCTGATAACAGGATTGCTCTGTGCAGTTTGCTGCATCCCCTTTGCATAGGAAACAATGGGAATGAAAGAGGAAAGCTTCACAAGCAAAAATCAGCCAGTACTCCCTCTGAGCACAAATGCAAAAGTAATTTAGAAAAATGTGTTAAGCATGGTGAAATGATTAGAAATTAAATTAGGTCTACTGGGATGGCTGAAAGAACATCAGCTGAGAAACATCACAAACTTGTGCCAGTTGCAAGAATTTGCATCGTGGGCTTTGCAAAGCAGCAGAACTTCTTATGGTAATGATTTCAAAAGTAGATCATTTCAATGTGGAGGAAATGAAGCTCAAACTCAGCCTTTTTCAGACCAGTCCCACAGTGACAGTTCTTTCCCATAAATGAGATTTAGGAACATTTCTTCCAGCAGCTTCCCTTTGCTATTAAGTTGAAACAATTGTGTTTAATAGCAGCTTGTCATGTGCATGCCATGAATGAAAGAGAGAGGAATAGTTCTTGGAAAAAAACAAACCACAATTAAACACTACATGCCCAGTAAAACTGGTGGGCAGGTGTTTCTTGGCATGCTGATGTGTAGTCTCACTTCTAAGAAAAGTTCAGTTTTTAGGGAACTTTATTGCCATCCCGACTGTTGTCTGGAAATGGGAAGTACAGAACAGCACCTGGTTCCTGTGCTCTCTTCCAAGGTACCATGCCAGCTTGGCAGGTTCTCTTTTCCAAAAAAAAGTCATTGACTGGCATTAATTCTATTTCCCTTCTTTATTCCTTCATTATTTGAGTCTTGTAGGAATTATTCTGTTATTTTGCTAGGATTGATGCCAGGCTTAATTACCCAGGTTGTCTCATTTGCCCTTTAATACAACCAGCAGAGGACCTGCTGTCTTCCAGTTTGAAGAAGTTCCCTTGACATTTTGAGATCTAATGGAAAAAGAACAGCAACAAAGAAAATCATTATTGTGATCTGCAAAATTCTTTTGCCTGCTTTTAAAAAATCCTTACACACACAAAACCTTTGCACTACCACATTTTAAAAAGTGGTTTTAACATTTTCCAGAATTATCTTTGAGTAAACAAACAACATCTTGCTTTTTCCCTGCACAAACACAGAATACAAATGTTACATGTTTACTTCTGCATTTTTCAGGTGTTATTCAGAAATGAGCCAATTCCATCCTTAAATATCTTCATATTCCTAAATATGTTAAAACATACTTTTTTTTTTTAAATATTCTAGGTAAATTGAAAAAAAGAGTTTTCTCCTGCCTAAATTTAGATGCTTCCCATTGCTCTTCTTCCATCGTTGCTCTTCTTCCTTCATTACTCCAACTTCAGAGACTTATTACAAAAATTTTCTCTCTTAGACTTGTGATTTTATGCTCCATGTCCTTCAGAATTCAGAGCTATATATTATCTGATTGCTCATAACCGAGGTGAGGCTTTCATTTTCAAGCAAAGAATTATCTTTAACTGCAGAATGACTTTATCATTTATTATTCCTTCCTCCCTAATGTGCCTGGAGAACTCTTAGATTTTACAAATGCTACTGAAATGAAGGCAGGCTCAATGTATCTGAGTAATTCTTGTTGTCTTTCAACTCTTGGCCTCCTCAGTGCACCCTTCCTTGAGTTCCAGTCTCATTTTTAATATTGTCCTAGGATGATTTTTCATTCCTTAGCCTCCTCTGTGCATCCCTCTACCCGGTGGCCTTGGGATACACCTTATTAGCAGTGGTAGTAGCCATACGAATCCTGGCAGTTTAGTTCAGACTAGATCTAATCAGGGCATGTGGCTCGAATGATCATTAACAGTTGTTCAAGAACCCATTTTCCCATGAAAGAATCCAAATCCAAACTCTGAAGTGTCTCAGTCGTGGGGGCTGCAGCAGAAGCAGCACTTGCAGAGCACATTCCTGGCTCAGCCTAAAATGCAAATATAGATGCACCCATGCTGACCTCTAGTGTCACTGGTGCTCCTGGCACACATTAAACTGGGATTTCTCTTTCAAAATACCCCAGAATGATTTAGGTTGGAAAAGACCTCTGAGATCATCAAGTCCAACCTTTGACTGATCACCACCTTGTGCGCTAGGCCCTGGTACTAAATGCCAAGTCCTGTCCTTTCTTGTACATAATGTCTGTGCTTAAATGTTTGGTATGACTTACTCCTGAGTTTCC
Source organism: Pachyramphus minor (assembly GCA_013397135.1). Taxonomy (NCBI): domain Eukaryota; kingdom Metazoa; phylum Chordata; class Aves; order Passeriformes; family Tyrannidae; genus Pachyramphus; species Pachyramphus minor. Next base: position 235,538 of record VYXB01010416.1, read on the forward strand.
AGAAATTTGAAAATATAATCATGGATTATCCAGTAATACCATATTGCCTATTTTTTTTTTCACATATGTAGCTAAACAGAGATGTTATAAGCAGAAATTGCAGCATTTCTTATCCAACATTCCCTCTAGATTCCAGGAGTTACCAAACAAGCCCAAACTGTATAAATAAAATGCATCCTTTGCTACACAATTTCTGAAGTGCAGAATTTTCTGTATTCCACATTCTTAGTTTTTAACACCTTGTGCATTCAATAAAAACAGATTTGTTCCTCATTTCCACCATCTCCTTTGTATAATTAGCACAACACCTTCCCAAGCAATCTAGTCAGCTAGGTTGCTAGAATATTGATTTGCCTTCCTGCAAGAAAAAGAGTTGCTTTACTAGTAATTTTGGAGCTGACATCTGTACTGACAACTGGCAGCTGCTTTGTCCTCTGTGGACAAGGGGCTTGGCACATGTTGGATTTGCAGATTTTCCTCCCCTTGCCCCTTGTGAAAGTTGCTTTCTCCATGCTGCCTTTTGAATGGTCACTAATATTTTTACTCCATGGAAATATATTTGTGTACTGTTTTGGAGAAGAATAGTTGACTTGAGTGGAAGTTGGGCCAGGGATACGGAATGTGACAGGGACAAACAGTGAAACTGGATGGATGGTTACAGACCAGAGCACAAGTTGCAGCCTTGGCTGTGGCCCCTATGGATATATTTCAGCTGCTTGAAGTTCTAAAAAACAGATTGGTCTTGCACAACCAACCACAAATTTGTCATTAAAAAAATTGGGGATAAGTGGCAAACCTCAGCACAGATATCATCCATAAAGTGGCAAACCTCAGCACAGATATCATCCATAAAGATATTCTGTGCTCTGATTTATGGTTTAGAAAGATCAGGAATATGGCATATACCATATTTTTGCATTCTTTTCCATCAAACAGTGGGAAAGCTGCTTTATAGTGGAACAAAAAAAAAATCAATGCAAAGGACTAGAGCTGAGGTGCTGGCAAGTTAACCCACAAAACCCAGCTGACACGGGAGCTTGGTTCAGTAATATTCAATTAATTCTGACAACTCCCTGTAGCTGAGGATGTAAATCAACTGCACTTATTGTCTGAAGTGATGGAAATTCAAAGAATGAACCTCAGCAAGTTTCTGCACTTTAGCTTTGCTGCACAAAGCATTTGTGAAATCTATAATGATAAACAGGAGTTTGGGAAATGGCTTGGAAATGATTCATCACTCAATAATAATGGAAATTTGGAGGCAGAGGTAACTGGAAAGCTGTTTTTATCTGCAGGCTGGCTATGAGATGGAGTTATTTTCCTACACAACCTGGTAATGCTTGTTGTGCCCTGAGAGGCCTTCCATTCTTTCAGTCTTGGTTTTCTGACCAAGATGCAGTAGAATTTTCTTGCTATGATAGGAGTATTTCTTAGAAATTAAACACTGAGTCTACCAACTCATTTCTCAAATGACAGTGACTTCCATTTGCTAATGATATGAGTTTAGTTTGAAGAAAAAGTTAAAAAAAAAAAAAAAAAGGATTCTACGGTAATGCTTTCATTACTTGTCCAGATTTTAAGAACAGCACAAAGCCAAAACAGAAAAAAATTATTTGAAAGAAAAAAACAAAGCAAACCTAGGTCTAGAGCTTGTAGAGGATGTAAGCCTGTCTGCATCCTTACCTCTGAATAAGTAATTTTTAATTCATAATATTTTACTGTCTGGCTCCTGAGCTGACATGTACTTCATCCCTTTCACTCCGATTTCCATACCTGCTAAGAGCCACTTAGGAATAACTCTAATCAGCTGCAAAGGAGCAGCACAATTCTCTCCAGCATTAAAATAGGCTAAAAATAAATTGCTTAGCATATAAAATGGAAGTTCATCATCATGATGGCTTGGCTTCATGAACAAAGATTTCGAAGGCTTGCTACAGGCACACTCATGGCTGAAAAGGCCAGTGCACGATGGAAGTTAAATGTTAGGAAACTCAACATTTCCAGCGCATCTGGGATTGCTGAGGTGTGAAATCAGACATGTAGGTGTCTCATTTTTCCTTTTCTGGCTCTTTTTTTCCTTAAGAAATTATCTGTCAAACCATACAGGATTAAAGAAGTGCAAACTCTGAGGAATGTCTCAAAAAGAATGGAGATACCATGTTAGTGCCTTCCAGTGATGTGTTCACGTTTTCTGTTCAAAATCACAGTTCATCTATAGACAATAGAATTTATAGACATCAAAAATGTCTCACATCACAAATTACTTTAGAAGTATGAAAAATTTGGAGTTATAAAGTGAATAATTTATAAAATGATAAAGTCTCCGGGGGAATTTAAGCCCAATTATTGGTTTAAGAGAGAATACTTCATCTTGTGGCAGAATTTGAGCAGCCGTGTTAGACAATCTGCTAAAAATCTAGAGATAATACTTAATTTTGGATTCCTAATTGTTCTTGTGGAAAATACACATATAACATGGAGGGGTTTTTCCCAGCTATCCAAATCTGGGTCAAATTATTTGAATTTTAACAAATCTGGCAGATCTCAATGATTGCTAGTGAGCAGAAATCCTTACCTCTCATCTTCTGGAATTTTGGAGCATTTCAAATTTCATAAAGAATATGTTAACATTAACATCTCTTCCCTGTAACTGATAGTTTTGCTTGGTTTTTTTTTTTAATTAGAGATAGTTCCTGACATCTTATGAAGCTATGATCAACTATACTGGATCTTTGTTCTTTCTATAAATATCTTAAATTACAGTTGCCATAGGTATTAGTTTTACTTTTATTTTACATCCATTTTCTTCTTGAAATTCTGTTTTGTCAGGATTCCCTGATTCACCACTGCAAATATTATTTAAATCAGAACACAACTTCCAGTAAAATCATTCTTGGTATCTATCAGGATTAAATAAAATGCCATTCTCTGTTTAATTTCATTTAGCACTTTTAAAAGCATTTCCTTAAAAATGGCTGACAAAAAGCAAGGCAAGCCTTAGATCTATATTCCAAAAGTTTTGATAAGTCATCTTTTTCTCCTGTACTAAATGACACATTGGGGTTTTTTTCCCTTCTGATTTTTAATGGCTCAGATGAAAAGCCTGACAACACAGGCTGAAAACTCTTTGAAACACTCCCCAGTTATTTGAGATCAAATTCTTTTTAATTTAAGGAGGATGATAGAGAATCTACTTACAGTAATGGCAGTGCTGGAGGTGATCAGATAGAGCAGCTGTCAGATAATCCATATTGTGTTCTTAAATTATGGCACTGCTTTTTGCTTCCTTACCTGCCTGCTGCAAAAGAAAATGGAAAGGGGCTTTTTCCAGCTTGCTAAAAGATCTGCCAATGCCTGATGGTGAGAAAATGGCTTGGTAATCATAAAATCCTAGAATGGTTTGGGTTCGAAGGGGCCTTAAAGATCATCCAGTTCTAACCCCCTACCATGGGCAGGGATACCTTCCAGTAGACCAGGCTGTGCTACTTGATGCCAGTGACTGATTATAGTAAAAGCAGCATGAAAGCCAGTGTGTTAATTTGATTCCTTAAAAATCCCAATAAGTTATTACATTACATATCACTTAATGATTTTATTCTGCAGTGCCATGCAAATGAAATCCCTCCGTTGCTAGAAAGCTCCACTAATTCTATTATCAGATCAGTATCGAAGGGAAAATCTGGGGTCTCACCTTGCCTGGTGAACTGTTAACCCAGACTAGCAAGTTTAGGGTTTTAAAGTGTAATTTCTCTAAATAAAGATAATTTTCTCTCTGAAATTTCATCTTGGCCTCAATCAGCTCTAGGTGGGAAGCTCCAGACCTGACCAGTAACTCAGGTAGGCTTCAATATGGTCACAGAGCTTTCAGAGATCTTTTTCTGAGAGGGGTCTCACTGCCTCTCCTTACCTTCCATTTCTGCTGCTTTGTGTCTCCAGATGCCTTGTTTTTAGATATCTGTCAATGTCAGAAGGCACTGCTCAGTGTGGCTGCAGCAGATTGTCCAAGGTGGTGGTTTTAAGGGTTGTGCCTCCAGCGTTGAGCTTTGAAACTCTCTGTGCCAGGGCTCTTGCTCTGACTTCCAGTGTTCCAGTGTTTATTTAGCTGCGTGAAAGACCATCACATCAATACCGATACTTTTATTTTTCAAGTCAGAAGTAGAAGATTTGTCTTCAGCTAAAATAGACAGACCTGAGTGAAGGTTTCTAATTCTGAACTCACCGAATATAGTGAATTTGAAATGGTAATGGAGCTTGGTTACATTATTTACAAAAGCATGTTTGTTTTTGTAACTGAGCTTGAAGCTTTGGGTTTGCTTTCTGATTTAAAGAGGAAGATGTCCGTCAACTTTCTTAACCTTCAATTCAGTCAAATATATATTCACAAATATATATTCACAAACATGAAACATGGCTGCAAAAGTCAAGATCATTTTGTGGATTATTTACAAGCAAAAGGGCTTCAATGTATTGTGTTAGGGTTTTTTTGGTAGCCGAAAGTTCACATATAATTATGCAACAATCACCTGAATCTACAGAGTCCCTCCTTCATGCTTACAGTTATTTTTTGCATGTATCAAGAATTAGTTTAACACTGTCCAGAGGGGCATTTAAAATAGTTACATATTTTGACTGCTCTCCTGAAATAATAAAAGTAATTATATTGGATACCCTTTACAACATAGTAGTAGTTTAAGGAAATGAAATATACCATATCTTCATCTGATTTATCTAAAAGTTCCTTAAAAAATTAGTTTGTGGAGTGAAAGTTAACAAGAAGCCTCTAAAAGCTGCACCATTGGCTGAGTAGTTAAAATGTTGGATCTTACGAGTTAGGAAAAGCACTTCTACTCTGTTGGACATAATTGTGTGGAGTAATAAACTGCAGGAGATGGAAGACTTTTTTTGGGTGCACATTTTTTGTGCAAGTGTTTTCTTTGCCAATTACATTTTTTTTTCTCCTCTCTCTATTTGTGCTCTGGAGTTGTCGAGGCACAAATCTTTGTGTGGCTGCACTTTGGACCGACAGGGAAAACATTATGGTTTATGAAAAGAAATGTTGGTAGATTCTAAGGCTGTGCTGTAAACATGGATTTCGGGATACAAGTCAATCCTTTCCTATTCAAATCTAACAAATCAAAACAGAAGAAAGAATGGGAACCTTCAGCATCTTTTTTATTTGCCTTCAGGATTAAACTTCATTATAAAAGATTTCTGAAGAAAAGAAATTTAAGAATCAAAATTTTGCATTGTAGCCACTGTTTCCATTATAAATATTTTGTGTCTCAGATAAGTTATAAAACTGGTGGGTTTTTTGTTACATTAGCATTTGTTAGTCAACACTTAAGGAGAAAATAAATAGTTCTATTCCTGACTGTAAATCCCTGTAGGTTACACTTTTTCTTTCATTTACCAGGACAAAACCTATCCTTCAGGTTGATCTTATATGAGACTTTGAGGCCTTAGGCCACTGGTTCAGGGGAAATAGTTAGGAAGGCTCTTTCATGAAAATCATGAATCTATTTTGCTAGGATATTATCATCCAAATATAGGATACAGTTACATTCATTGAATAAAAGACTGTGAGAAAAGACAATGATTGCTTTATTTTTAAGAATCAGAGGATGTTCCAAGTATAATATAAAGTAGTGAGTTTTGCTATCTCATGGTAGAAAAGAGAAGGGCAAATTAAATATAAGGCTACTGATTAGTGCTGCAGGAAAAAAACTTGGAGAAAATTGGAGGAGAAGAGCAGGGCAAAATTGGAAGAGAAATTTAATCCTGCAAGTTTCTCTGTTTACTGGTAAGTACTGGTGTGATCCCAGATGTGGGCTGTTAACTGCTCACAGACAGAAGGAAAATCCAACTAAAAAGTGAGTCTGGAGATAAGGAACTCCTTTGACTGGAAAGGGGGCTTGTGATGCTGTGGATCTTTGGTGATAACATCTCAATATCTAGTCTAATTTTAAACACTGAAACTCTGTCTCTTCAGATAATCCAAAATAGGGCTGTGAAAGAAGGATTAATTTTTATATATATATATATATATATATTTT
>VYXB01010416.1:241614-272280 GCA_013397135.1 Pachyramphus minor
TATATATTTTTAATAATCAAAGCTTCTGTAGCTCTGGGGCAGTTCTTCCTCTCTGTGTTCCCATGACCACCACACAGCTCAGGTTTTTCTCAGTTTTTTCTCCCATGCTTTTCTCTTTTCTTGGGAAAACAGAAGAAAACCGAGCCGCCTTTTTTGCCCTTAACTAGATCACAAGTGGCTCAACCTCTGACACAACATATGTAAGCTTTACAATTATTCACCCATTTTGAATCACTTACCAACCATCCAGACACCATTATCATAGAACACAAAATCACATATTCTTTCTATTTTTTTGCCCATTTTTAGTCACTTACACAAATAAGAAAGTAAAATTAAAAATCTTCTAGAAATGTGGCAGTGCCCAGTGCTAAGTTATTAGGAGGAGTTTTGTGAGGGCATGATGTATTTGAAGGGTGCACTGCAAGGCAACTGAAGGAAACGAAAATTCCTAAACTATTAATTAGTTAGGAAAACTGGTAAATCAGATGAAGTCTTGATTGTTCTTTTTTCATTTTGTTTCATTTTTAGAAAATAAATTTTAAGGGTGTAGCTTGCTTTCAAAGGGACACTTGAAGTTTTTATATTACTCTTACTAATTTGTTTTAATTCTTTGATTATAAATGAATCACCATTTTCATGGTGTATACAGCTGAGGAATTAACCTGTACTCTTGGCAGCAGATGGACAGACAAAAGAGGAAGATTTTTATTTTCTTGCAAATGTTTTGTTTAATGGGGAAAACAGTAGAGTTTGTAGAAAAACAGGAAGGTGGGAATGAGTGTCAGAAGGATGATGTGTTACTGCTCTGCAGTTAAAAAGTAAGTAATGGCCATTTTTTGTTGTTTCTCAGTTATGAGGTAGTCCAGCAGTGGGATAATGCCACTCCTACTGCACAGTCTAGCGCATATTTTCTCTCTAGGTCATCTCTTCTGAGATGCCTTCACAGTGTAGAAGTGCTATTCTTAGGAGTGGATGTCCTCAGGTTCCCACTCCTCCAAAATATTTTGCAATATTGCTGAAAAGGACAGACTCCTCGTAGTATATGTACACACAGTCCCAGACCTTGCCACAAGGGCTGCATGACCCTGAGTAGCTTGGGGTGGAAAGTGTTTATATGCCTGATAAGTAGGGAAAAACACACCTGGGAAGCAAAATAGCTGAGGTGGATGCAAGTGCTGTTAGTTCTATAAATTTCAATATACCAGCTTCCCTTTGGCTTTGTGTGTGTGTTTAACTGTATGTTTATTAGTGCTATTAACCTGTGGAAAAAAAAATATTATTTTTACGTTTGTGTGTAATACACTATGTAAATTGTTTCTAAAATACTGACTGATGTGTCTAAACTCTAAGTAACCTTGAAACTAAATTTGTGTTTAATCATGCTATGTATGGGAAGAGAACTGTTAAATGTTACTGAATTTCTTTTCCTCATTAACCAGGAGTTATTAGCATATATCTTATTAGCTATCTAATAAGTGCAGGTGATACTGATTATTTAATTAGAAGCTCCATCTCTAACAAGATGTTTTTAGGTATTAATTTTGATAGATGTTTTAGCATTCATTTCTGAACATATAAAATATAAAAGATGAACTTCAATGACTTATATGAGCTACACTGTAGTGGCTGAACTGGGTTGAGTGAGGTTTCACCATGTCGATAGATATGGAAAATTGAAATATGTTATAAATATTCTCCAAAAATAAACCTTTAGAATTTCTTGAAGTCCTGACCTTACTTTGGAGGATGTTGCAATTGATACATAACATTTAACATTTAAATGGAAGTGATTAAGTTAATGGGTTTTAAAGCATCAGCCAAATGCTTAAGAAAGTTCTTGTAAAGCTATTCTAATCCATTAGGTAAGAAATTATAATTTTTAAAGTTTTTTGAAAACTGCACCAAACCTGACTTTTCTGTAAAACAGAGGTCTAGTGTATGTATGTCTAAACAAAAATGAAAAATATCACTTATTAACCAATGATTCCGGTGTGACAATCTTCCTGCTAGTTTGGTCTGATATACCAGTGAATCTTTAAAAATATTCAATAAATAGTTGATTATCTTTCTTCTAGATTTATCTGGGTAACAAATAAGGCAGCATGTAAAATCTACCATTAAAATCAAAAGGTATTAAGAGTTTTCCTTTAAAAACATTATCCAATTTCTTAGGTTGTATTATATGAAAATGATATTGAAAAACTAGTTAGGGTGTCATTAAGCACATATAGTTTTGGGATTCTCCTAATGTTTTCCAGTACAACTCTAAACATAGATGAATTTCAAGTTGTCATGTTATTTACGAGAGACAGACTCTCATGGAAAAGCATCTGTGGGTGTCCTGAAAAATGCTGTCTAATTGTAAAGGAACAAGTAGACAAATTTTCCCAATACTTTTACTCTTGTTTCACGGGAATTTTTTATTAAAAAAAACATTTGTGTTTTTGTGTTCTGGCTTTCAAGTTGTTTTGGTGAAGCTTTATGAGGACAGAAAAGCTGAATATGGAAAAGTATAGCTTTTCTTCACCTGCTGCCACTTTTTAACCATGTTTTTTGTATATATGTGCATATATCTATATACATATACATATAGAGAGCTATATATATAAAGATGTAGATATATGGACTATTCACATCTCCAGATTGTGTGAAGTGTAGATTTTTACTTTTAAAAAAAAAATAGGATCTGTTAACTGCCTTCAGGCTCAAAACTGATGCTTCAGAAGAAAAAAAGTTTCCAATGACATCTGAACTTGCAGGGCTTTGCTCTCCCTTTAGTGGTGATTTCCCTATAGGTTATACCAAGGAGAAAACGCACATGTATACTTTCCTGTGGAAGTGTCAAACCATGTTTATTTATTTGGGAATGTACTCTAGTGCTTGATAGATGAAGTGGAAAGCTGAAGGATGGAGAGGATCAATAGATCCTGTGGCATGGTGAGGACCTGTGCTGATGGGATCCTGGGGAGCAGAGGGAGATGTGTGAGGGGGGAGGTTGTTTTGTCGGCCGCTGCCTCACAGGAATCCAGGCTGTTGCTCCAGCTTCCCTCTTCCCAGGGTGCCTGGAGGAATGTTTGGACAAAAATGAAGTGATGAACATGTGGGCTGAGAGCCTGGGAAGAGGGGAGTGGGGGTGATGGTGGAAGTGGAGGTGCAGCCAGTCCCCTGGAGGATGGAGTGGTGGCACAGCCTTGTGGGGGCTGCGAGGGGTTGGGGTCATGGGCCTTGGCTGATGGCAAGGTCACTCTCCAAAGAAAGAAACGAGATTCCAAAGACAAGTGGGAAGAGGGAAAGTAAGGGAAGAAATGTGCCCTTATCCTTGTCTTGGCAGTGGCTGGGGCCGCTTGTATGGAGCTGAAAGCACTAGTTCAGCATGGATGGGGATATGAGCAGGAAGGGGCTCCAGGGAAGTGCAGATGCAAACATAAATGCAGCTGAGGACAGCTGTCATCTTGTGGTGGCACCATCCTCCTTTGGAAAGATATGAGGAATGACAGAGTTTTTGCTCTAAAAGTATCTCTCTGGAAGGTGTTTCCCTGGTTCAGTGGTCAGGTCCATTTGCATTCCTGTTGAATCCACAACCACTGCTGTCTGGTGCACCGGGGAATGGCTGGGACTAACACCATCCTAGGCTATACTTTTTTTCGCTCTCTCCTGCCAGTGACATTGTGTCCAGGTCTTTTCCTTCCTGTGCCACTGTCACATGGATTTGGAAGAGGGCAAAGGAGGGAACTTGCACTCTCTAAAATACCAGACAGTTCTGTGTGTTCTAGGTAAGAATATACAGGAGGAACAGGGCAGCCACGCACAAAAATCTGATTTTTGGTAGTGTAATGAGGGTATTTTATGATGCGTTACACAGTTCTGGGGACTGCTCTGAGGGAGAAGTACATGTTTGGTTCACACATTTACTTCAGCCTTGCTCAATGCACAAGTTGTATCGACATTGGTGCAAGATTAACCGTCAGCTCAGTAAACTGTGTCACAGCAACTGTGCCAGTAAATAATTTTTACATAAAGTTACATTTAGACTTTTTTTTTTTACTTTTTTTCATGATACCACTATTTGCTTTGAGTTAACTCCATGAAATTTCCCTTACAGAAGGCAGCATATTTAAGCTCCAGTTTAAAACTCCCTGGTGAGTCAATGTCTCAGCCTCCTGTGTGCAACAGGCTTCTCCCATCAATTCTGTGGCCAAGATGTTGGGAGAATAGAAAGAAAATTGTTGCTGGTGGTATCACAGGTAGTCTCATGGACACAGGGAAGAGGATCTGAGCTTTCTAATAAGATTCACCCCTGACAAGGATTTTCCCTTAATAATCCTCATGTTTCAGATAGGTCAAACAGATTACTTGGATACTGAAATGGCTTAAAATACCATTTATCCCTGACTGCTGGAGTCTTGTTCTGGGAAGCATTAGGGAGGACAGAGGTTGCTTTGGTTTTTAAACCAGAACTTGCAGATTAACCCTAGAAAAACCTCTTGTAGTGCAGGCTCTGGCTGGTGCAACCTGTCACTAAGTGGCAGATTTAGGGTTTGACTTTCAGCTACCATTTCAAAGCCCAGAGAAAGCATCTTAACCTCAATAGCCTGTTAAACAACTAATAGTTTTTAATGAAAATAAATAAGCTTGAAATTATTTTTGCCTGAATATTACTTAATTCCCAGTCTGGCATGCCCACATCCAGCCCTGTCCTCACTCAGATTTGGCTTCATCTTGGCAGACACAGACTAAGATAACAAAGAATATTTGAGTAACAAAATCATTGTGAGTATCATGAAAAGTAGTTTGAACTGAAAGTGTGAATTTAAATTGCCCTAATGCCTGTCATTCTGATTTAAAATTGTTTTAATCCATTCTAACTTTATGCCTTTAACTGAAATTAATTTTGCCCAAGTAGTCTCTTATAAAGAAGCTTTAAGGCAAAGGTTGCAAATATGTCCCTTAAAAGAGCATGAAAATGAGAAACCCAGTTCACCCCACCCTCTGAAACTTGAAAGAGTAGCTTTAATGTTTTTGCAAACATGTATGAATTGTTATGATTTAACATTATTGCTATTCACAAATGTAAGAGACTTTTATTTCCTGGAAACTTTTTTCTGGAGTTAAACAGCATTTTTCTTGGAATATGGCTGATACTAAATATTAGGACACTTAAAAATTTTATAATTTCTAATAAAAGATATTTTTAAGGCTTTAATTTTGAATGTATGCTACTGTTAGAGTTGTTTGTTTTTAAGGAAAGACTTTAGCTTTCAAAGATACATCTTAAAAGCTTTTTCTAAAGCCTACCCAATATAACATTGTGGTTTTCCCTCCTGTGAAACATTTGCATACCGTATATACTTTGCCACTTGTTTTTGGTGTCCTAAATCAGGTTTTACTAGTGACTTTGCAATTTTGCTTATATGGTCAAACATACTTCTAAGTGAATATGAATGCACCAATGATTTGTATTGGCTTTTTTCTTCCTTGTTCTTAATCAGGACTGAAAATTGAGAAATTTTGGGAGGTTCCCCCCCTAATTTTCTTAGTGAACTATTCTAAAATACAAAAAGGAAAAGAGTACACTATAGACCATCTTACAGACATACATAATGTATGACCTAATGCTCAACATTTTTCAACATCTCAGAAACATGAACATACTTTGGATTGTTATTATATGCATTCAATAAGCATATTTAATGATTCAATGGCAATATTTAAATCAAGGCTCCCACTGTCACTGGAGCTTTTTAAGATGAGACTGGATGTGGCACTCAGTGCCATGGTCTGGTAACCACAGCAGTGCTGGATCAAGGGTTGGACTTGATGATCTTGGAGGTTTTTTCCAACCCAGTTGATTCTAGGATTCTAAGAATTTAAAATATTGTATTACACAAATGAATTAATTCCATATATATACTAAATGTGAAGCATCTGTTTAGGAGCTTATTTCTCAATAACTCTGACTGTTCTGGTATCTCTATCTGGGATATCAATATTCTAAAGCCTTTCTACATTCTCAATGTGCTGATTGCATCTTTTCTTTGCAGAAAATCAATTACCTTTACCTACAGCAGCAGAATTTTAAGAAAATACAATAAAAGCTTGAATTTTATCCTCTAATTTAATTTCTGTGTGCGTGTACAACTCCTCTGTGCCCTTGTTTAAATTCTCTTGGGCTCCAGATAAGGTCACCATTGTGCTTATTCCAAAAAAATGAGCATGAGAAGGTGCTTCTTTCTCTTGAGCCCTCTCATATCAGCCCTTACAACTGCTACCCAGAGAACACTACAGTTCTTGTTGGTGTTTTGTTTGTTATTTTAATTATCTTTCAATCAGGTACTTTTTTCTGGTGCTTTATAATGTATCTATACAGAGGAGGATAAATCCCTCTGTAAATAGTCATATTTTCCATGAGGGGTTTATCTGGGAATGAAAAAGAATGATAACAACATTGTTCTTTAAGTCTATCAGGTATTATAGTTTTATTTATATATGTTCTGGTGGATCTATCCTGATACCGTGCAAAAGCCTTTTCTTATGTTTCCTAATAGACAATTTCATCAAGAGTGTGGGGACTTTGCAGGAGTTTCTCTTTGCTATCAAACTGAATATAGAACATGACCTTCCTCAAGTTTTCCAAAGAGCTATCCCTAGTGAGGTTTTTCTGTGACAGCTGAATGTGACTTGGTTCTACATTTATTGCTGATCTGGCATTAGCATCCTACTAGCCCAGCCTATGTTCTGAGTGCCACTGAAGCCAGTGCTCACCCCCCTCCTGTTACCTGCTATCCAAAGACCACTTTTTTACAAGTAAAGTCAAAATTATTCTGGAAAGGAGCATTGTAAGAATGAGCCTGTTAATCAAAAGCCAAATCTCTTATCCAATATCAGTATAAAACCAATGGCAAAAAAGAGGAGTATTTTAAAATAAGGAAAATTCTGGTAATATTATTCAGAAGAAGCTATTCTGTTTTCCTGAACTCATTTTATTTATCAGCATGCTTCTGATATTTTTGTATAGTACACTTCATGCTATTATTCTGAGCATGAACCACACGGCAGGACACAATCCCAGTCTCCTAAAGGAGGGAAGGAAAGGGAAGTGCCAAACTACTGAAGTATTACAGTCTTCACAAAATACGCTCTTATGAAACAAGAGGTGACCAGAATGCTGAAATGGTTCTTTCAGCTTTGTATGTGGGATTTGCGTAGCAAAGCCAATAGGGTATTTCCTGTCTAGAAATTCTGTGAGACCATAAATGCCTCAGTGTTCATCTGTTTGTAGATGCAGACGGAGACAATTATCCTAAAAACGTTCTGGGAGACAGAAGCCATGTTCCGGATGGAGTAGTTGGAGCATGGAGGAAGTGACAGATGTGCTGAGGGATGTCAGATGTCCTTGAATAAAAATAATACAGTTAAGAACTTACCCTTTCTGTTTCTCACAGACACACACACTCACAGAATAATAAAGGGAAGATGCAAATCCTAGTTAATATGTAATATGCTGTCTGAGTTGCATTGTTGGGAGCAGTTCTGGTGTTTGGCAGATGGTCACTAGATGGCATCTTTGGGTACCAGATTTAGGGGAAAATCATCTCAAATGTTTAATTTGTATTCAGCCACATTTCAGTTCACTGTTACTTCTGCCTGAGTATAAAAACTTAAGAAAGGACATGTCAGGGCAGTAGGAGGTGGGGGGAAGGAAGCATTTTACTCTGTTTTGTTATTTCAGAGGCTGCACTTTCTAAGCAGCATAGTTTATTTTGAATTCTAATAATAGTGTGTAAATGTTTTTGAATACTTTTCTAGGTGATATCTAGGGAAATACATTTTTATATTATACATTAATGCAGATCTAGGAAATCTGTCATGTGTTATGTCCACTCGTGTAGAGACCATAATCAATCACTAGGAAATGTTCCAGGTAAAGAACACATCTTCAAAGCACTTCAAACTGAAACAAGCAGTCACCAAGAGCAGCCCTCTGTGGAGCAGAATTGCAGGAAAACTCTGGTAATCAGAGGATGAGTGGAAGTGCTTATTCATATTGGGATTTATCTCTTTGGGATTGCAAAAGGTGTGTGTGGATTATGATGATAACCAGACTCTCAAAAGCTCATCAGAAATTCCACTTGGACTTGAGGGCCATTTCTTGATAAAACCTGCACAAAAGTATCACAAAGCTGCAGAACTTAGGGAACAATCACACACATACTGCCCTAGTAAAAGCCCTAAGAGCTAACTGGCTGCATAGCAGTTGCCTTCCCCTCACTCAGTGGCATATTTTGGGATGAGTAAAAGCAGTCATCATTGATTCCTTCTCTGTGTTTCAGGTCTAACTCATCAATTTTGTTCTAATTCAAAATGAGAGATGAAGTATCTCAAGTGGCTGTAAACGCTGTGCCGTGGAGCAAAGTGGTTTTTATTGCAGGCACTGCTTGGGGCTGCTTTGCCAGATGGTTTTATTGCCTCACTGGCACTCAGGAAAGGGCTTGCAAAGGTAGAACACTCTGCTTTTCATGCTGGATGCACTACCTGAATTTTGCAGTATAACTGGTGAGATTCTGGGTCTCCAGCTTGTTTCAGATTTAAGATTATTAATTTGCTGTCTCTCTCTTTGCCAGTTTCTCAAGTGCCCTCATAACAACTGAGGAACTTTATAGTTTTGAACCAAATACCAAAACAACTTCTGCAGCAAAGAAAAATGATGTACAGCACTCTAATCTGTACAAATTTATATACCTTTTTACATCTTTATGTATCAATAACAGCTGTTATCCAAAATCTCATTATTTGAAGGTAATGTCAATCTCTTTCCCAATAACAGATGAAGGTGAGGGTAACTCAGTCGGTGCCAGTCCTCTTAAGCCAAAGAAGAAACAGTGGGAGTATAAGGGACTAGGATTTGAATTCGATAAAGTGTTTGTTAAACGTTTTCATGTCATCTGAAGTCAAAAGAGCTTGCATCTGTTATTTAGAGTCCTCGTAGCTATTCATGATGTCTATTTTCTATTTTGAGCTGTTTTGTAAAACAAAAATAATAACCCTCTAAATGTATTTGAGGAGCTGTGTTCTAAGAAAATGAAAGAAAAAATCAGGTGAGTTTCAATAGTTTTCCAACCTAATTTCTCAATATTTGAGTTTAATTCCTAACCCTTCTCTGAAGACAAATTCTTCTTGTCATTCTTCTATTTCCTGTAGCTCTTCCCATTTTTCTGCTTTGGTCCAAAGGCACAATGCCTCCTGTCTGTCTCTAGCTCTCCTTGACTTTTCTCTCCCACCTTGTTTGTTGAGATCTTTAGGCTTCTCCTGAAGACTTATTCTCCAAAAATCTTGTCTGTGTGACCATAGCTTGTTTTGTTTTGTTTTTCCTTTTTTTTTTTCTTGCTTCACACACAAGGAAGCTCTGTCATTCACACAGTACCCAGTGTTTCTGTCTAATTTTTTTATAGTATAATCCTTGGAACAGAAATCAGTGTTCGCTCTCCAGGAAAAGGCCTGTGCTGCTAAACATCTCACACTCTTCCCAAAGAAGTTAAATCCTTTGTATGTTGTATCAGCTGCCTGTTTCCCTTTCAGCCTGTGGCAAAGGTGGTTTGTCATAGATTTGAATCCGTGATGCTATAGTACCTATCAAACAAATTGTTTCCTCATAATCGACACATGAGGGACCTCTCTTTGCTTCAGTCTTGGTTGCTATGGGAGAGAATAGATACTATTTTTTATCTTACCTACAAGATAGATTGATAACCTCAGCAGTGTGCAAACTGTTTGAAAACTAATAACACCAAAGCCAAAGCTTTACTGGTATAAACCAGCATGAGTTCTAAACATGGTAAATATAATTCATATTGCCTTCATTCCACTGTGTGCTTGGTTCACTCCTCTTAATCCATCCCATAGGATCAGAGGCTAGATGTCTGTGTCAGATACTGTCTGTATTGTAGTGGCCTAACAGAAATAATTACTTGCTATTTTTTATAGTCTTGCCCACTAGTAATAAATATTGGTTTTACACACAGGAAGATTCCATTAGTTCACATAATTTACTGGAAATATAGTCAGTGAATTAGGAATACATGAAAAGAGAGTGGTTGATGGTTCTTCAGTCTTTTTATATGCAACATAAATGCCAGGGTAAAATACACATTACTATTATCTACTTAATTGCCATGCAGGATGTTGTACAGTGGGGAAATAACTCTGCAAATGAATAACTGCAACAGAAAACTTTAGAAAAAACATGTAAGAAAGCGACACAAATTTTTACAGTATGAAACTATAAAATAGATTGAAGTGTGATAAAACCTTATCACTGCTGTGCTTAACTGAGCAGAAGTGACACAAAATCACCTTCTATTATTTTGGTGAATGTCTTTGCAATCTTTGGTGATCGAAGAGGGGCTTCCCAGTGTCCACGGCCTTGCTTTTGAGAAGGGAAGAAGACAGATTCTGGAATTGTGTCCCAAGTTGTAGCTACAAATTGCTGAGCTGAATAAATCTTTAGCTGAATTCTGTTCCCAAATAACTGTATGTGACAGTAGATTTCATCTTCCTTAATTGCTGGTGCTTATTCCAAGTGGTTCATGTTGCTTCTGGATGTAGAAAATTCCAAAATTTAGACCCACGTGCTAGTTTTCTAAAATGTCTTTAGTAAGTGCCTCTTCTGGAGGAGGACAGCTTTATTTGTGCATTGTTAAAATTCCAGTATTAAAATTTCAATGCAAGTTTACTTTGGAAATATATTTATTAGCTGTGATAACAGAGAAAAATCAAATTGATTGAGAGGTCTTTTTTTTTTTTTAAATAGAAACAAAGTAAGACAGGAAATACTTTGACCTACTAAGTCTCCTCCAGGATTTTCCAAATATCCATTGTAAATACAAATTTAAATTGTATTTTATTTATAAATCAAGTTATATATATGCTATATATATATACATATGTTAGAGGATTTTTCTCCCCTCTATATTTTGTACTTTCCACAAAGCTGATGAGGTCTTTTCTTTCCTCCAACTAATTTCTGCTTTTCTGACTTTTGGGTAAAGAAGTCCGTTTCATTAGATCTCTAATTATGTATTTAGGAAACTCCTCATTCCTTTACTTTTGGCTCAGTAATGACCATTCGGCTTCACTTTATCTCAAAGCAAAATGTATGATGGCTTTTATTCCTTCAGATATAAAGCAGATGGCATTCAGCACAATATCTGGGGGGGAGGGGGGTGAGCTGAGGGAATCAGATCTTTGAAATGTATTTAGTAAAGTAAACACTGCTAACATGAAATGATGGATAACTGGCTTTACCTGGAATATCCCTGGATGGAAGGCAAGTTGTTTGAGTTGCTACCTATTTTAAGTGTTTTGTAACTACAGATGGCATTAGGAACTTATATGTGCAACCAACATTTCAGTTTATGACATTTTGTGGAGAAAAAGCTTTGAAAAATAAATGGTATTCCCACTTTAGTTCTTGGAGGAGCACCTGCTGCTCAGTCCTGAAAACACCTTGGTGGAACTGGGCTGGTGCTGTCAACACATGAATTCTCTTGATTTTTATGATTGCAAGCCAAGATGAATAAGGAATTCAGGTCTAAAAAAAAAAAGAAGAAAGAAAATCACTATGAACCTGTGATAGTTTCCACAAGAATAGTACAGAGTTCCAAGCATTTCTGGAAATATATGGTGTCATGTGAATAATCTGAATTATTGATGAAATCATTTCCTGAAACAAAATGCACTTAAAGATGGTGGACCTGCATTTAACTATAAATCCTATGCTGCCAAGTATAAGTCTCCCTTTAGCTGCCTTACCCCTGTTACCCATTTCCAGATTAGGCTTTTTCATTCCACCAATATTGTCTTACAGTTTTGACATCATAATGTCATTGAGGTGACAAGTTGTCAACTTCAGGTTGTGTGATGGGGAGAAAGATTATTTAAAAGCATTTATTTGTCCTTTCTCTCCTAAAATGATTGTGATGTGTGCCAATAACTTGTAGTGCCCCAGAAGAGTAATTAGACAGTGATGTATGAAAGCATGATTGTTTAACCAGTTTCATCATTCTGAGTGTCAAAAGAACTCTTCAAGCTGTGTAAATCATTATCACTGTTAGGTGATTATTCCTTGTGCTGTCTGTGTGCAGGATTAGGGTAAATAATGAGGTGTGATTTTTGAATTATATATTTGGGGGATTAGATTTTCATGGTCTCTTTGAGGATTAGGTTTGAATATGCTGAGATGCAATTTATACATGAGAAGAAGATAAAGAGAAAGGGAGCAGAGTGAGAAAGGTGGGAGTGTATCAAGTTATCAAGTAAAGAGAGATGGCTAATGCAGATCAGTTTAATACACTCAATTACATTTTTAGAAAGGAATAAACCTACTAAGTAGATACCTCAATTAAGTGCATCCCATGTTGGAGGCACCATTGCAAAACAAAAGTTCACAAATTCAAAATCTCTTCCACTTCTCTTTTTTTGTCTATTTCCATTCAAACAGTAGAAGTCACAAAGTCCACAATAGAAAAGTTTTTATTAGATCAAGGCTATATTTTCACATTTGCAGGTTTGAAAGTGGTTTTGTGAGCTTCACTTCTATTGGGAGGTTCAGATGGGGGAAGAGAAATAAATTCTGATTCTAGAGAAGCTCATCAACCACAGGTTAATAGGCTGCAGAATGACATCTCTGTTATTTTCCTCTTTATTTTGCTGCAGAGAAACTCTTCTGGCCCTAAATGCTTTGCAGGAATCTTCTGGCCCCTCCAGGTGTCAGCCCAGTGCACTGACTTGTCCCTTTGGGTTTGGTTGTCCCTTTGGGTTTGGGCCACAGTAAAGGAGAGCTGAGGGACCAGGAATTACCCTATGATCCAGGGCTGATTCTACCTACAGCTTTTCCCTTTTTGGGCTGCAGATGATGGGCACTTCTCTTTGCCTGGGACTCAGGCCACCAGACTATAACACTATCCCTACCCCTTCTTGTCAATCAATTCCTGGATATTTTATTTTTCCACATGAGTAATATACCCAAAGTATTTGGTTTGTTCAGTTGTAGCATTTTACAAACCTCATAACTGAAATTCTCATAAGCACAAAGATGCAACATAATCAGTTTTTTCTTATTAGTTTCTAGGCATTAGGCAGGATACATAATGGAGTTTCAGGAATATATCAGTCTTAAGAGAATTCATTCACTTGCTTCCAAGAATTAGTCATTCAGACTTACAGAAAATATCTGGAAATCAGAACAATTTTATTTCACCATTCCTACTTCTGTAACCTTTGGACACCTTAGAAATATGTTTTGATGTTTCTGTAACAATCAGCAAAAGTACATTTTTATCATTAAGGTATAAAATTAAAGTTCCTTTTCAGCTGAATAGCTTTAAAATAGGTTTATTGCCTTCCTTTGTTGTGTGCTGGAGTCTCTGGAATGCTGTTTGTACTCCCTATGCCTCAGTTACCTCATTGTCTAAATCACAGAGCTGTTCTGGGGAGAAATACCCTGAAGAGTTAAAAAGTCATAGTGACTTTATGAATGTTGACCGGCAGTAATAAGCTTGTCTTTTACTGTTCATTGTGATTATTTCAGTAATGATTTTCACTTAAATTTAGACAATTTCACCCTAATGGCATTATTTGAATTAAGATATTTTTTTTTTTGTAATTCTTGTATATTCCTACAATTACATGTTCAAATATTATTCCAAATTTGTGTATAATCATACAATCTGTGCTTTAATTTTAACTGAAGCAAGACTGGATTTTGGTAAGAACTGGACAAGTTACTCTTGGATTTTTTAAAGCCACGTAGTTTTCTAGTGATCCATTCATGCCATTGAATTTCCTGAGGGTTTCAAAGTGTGTTATAAATAAAACTTCATAAGTTTCTGTCATAGAAGAAGTCTAAAATCTTAATCTAAAATCTTTGATAAGAATTTTACTGTCACTTTAAAAATAAATTCTTAATCTAGATTTCACTAAGTGTAAGAACATGAAACCTGAAAGGGTCTGGCTTGAGGTGTAGATAAAAGATTTTAAGATTTGAGAAGGAAGACCTACTTTCTACTCCTTTTTTGGAGACTTCAGCAGATGAAGAAAAGGCATTTAAGTGAAATTGTAAGAACTAACAAGCTAAAAGCTAACATAAAGGATAATCTATATATTCAAGCTGATGTTTATTATGATCTTTCAGTGTTCTTATTTACATCCTATGAATTTGAATCTAATTAATTGGACTTTATTCCCAGTGGTGCCTTGGTGTCAGGTATGGGAATGAGTGAGTCCAGAGAAGGAATGGAGCTGGGGAAGGTCACAAGGAGCAGCTGAGGGAGCCAGGGGGGCTCATCCTGGAGAGAAGGAAGCTCAAGGGGGGACTTTCTTGCTCTCTCCAACTCCCTGACAGGAGAGTGGAGCCAGGTGGGATCAGGCTCTGCTCCCAGGGGACAAGGGACAGGACAAGAGGAAACAGCCTCAAGTTGTGCTGGGGGAGGTTCAGGTTGGACATCAGGAAAAATTTCTTCGCTGAAACAGCAGCCAGGCATTGGAACAGCTGCCCAGGGAGGTGGTAGAGTTCCCATCTCTAGAGATATTTAAAAGCCATGTAGATGTGGCTCTTGTGGACATGGTTTAGCGGTGGGCTTGGCAGTGCTGAGAGAATGGTTGGACTTGATCTTAGGGGGCTTTTCCAACCTTAATGATATAGAACTCTGTGGTACGTAGAGGCCCACCTATGCCTGACCTGTATCTCAGAATGGATAGATGTGGTTACAAATGGATGTTTAGTATTGCATTAATCAGAAATTACATTTAGATCCCATTTTTAAAGGCTCATTAGCCCTTTGCAGGTTAAAGTATTCTCTTTCTTATTACTCATCGAAATGACTGAAGTATCTTTGACCAGGAATGGAAAGAGAAATTTTCAGGTACCATGACAAAACAACTGTGTGGTATTAACTCCATTTGTGCTTTGCTACTGGTATGATCTGATTTCATTGTGTGCTTGTTACGTGAGAAGTATTTTTATTGCTTTTCCTTTTTTATTTTCTCTTTTTTTTTTTTTTTGCGCTCTTACAGGCAGCAAAAGAGTGGGTTTAAAAAAATAAAGCAGCATTGTTTTTAGAACACTACAACAAAATATAGAAGTGATAGCTGTGCCACATTTCTAATAGCTGGATTGAATCATTTCTCTGCCTCTAATGACATGCGTAATTGCTCGAAGTTTTCAGACGTCCTTCATCTGCACTTATTTAGATTAGTGACTGATGCATTTCCATGGAAACCTGCAGCAGGGAAAAAGAACCCCTCTTGGTACAGTGTGGAACTGAAAGAACGTGGGCTTTGAGCCTCAGCCTGGAACTTGTGGAAAATAAGACTCCTCAGTTGTGGTCAGCTCAATTTGGGGGTTTTGTTGTAGTTGTTCTCTAAAAAGCAAGAATAGTTGCCAGCAGCATTTTGTAGAAAGATTTAGAACACTTGTCAGATCCTGCATTTCTTGAGAAGCTTCAACTTTTTTAATGTGGTTAAAATAGTACATTTTGAAATGAAATGTCTGGGATGTTCTTTGTGAAGATGCACATAAAACTCAAGCAAGCTGTTTAGAAACTGTGGCTGAAAAGTCAGAATCCAAGGAGTGAGTTCATTTTTGAGGGTTTTCGTATACCTTTAATGAAGGCTGACTAATTTTTGAACTGGTGGTGGCAGAAATTGAAAGGTTTTATATAAATAAAATGGTGACAGTATTTATTTAATTAATTTATTTATTTAAATAAAATAGTTTTATATAAATAAAATAAATGACAGTAAAAATCACTAAAATATGTGGGAAAGTACTTTTAAAAACCTTGCACAGTACTATGGCTTTTCTCAATATTTGGTAAATCTTAGTATGCACTGCCTAACATCTAATATCTCTTTGATAATTCGATTTGTAGCGCTTTCTTAAGAAAACTCAGTTCTCAGCATTCTCAGTAATTTGTCCTGATTTTCAGGAGTGTTTAAGGTTGCAACATAGATTTTCAAAAGTGTTCTCTTAAAGTAATTGCCCTAATACCTTTCATACCGTCATAGGTTTACTTGTTCTAAAAAAGCAAGGGGGAATTTTTTTCCCTCTTTCGCCTGCATTGCTGTAAAAGAAAGATGTTGAACGAGGGAGGGGGAAGGTGTTTGCCTAGGGTGATTGACACACAAAGGATCTTGCTGGCAGACCCACATTCCAGACTGATAGCCCTCAGGAGACTGTGTGTGTGGGGGAGGTGATGAGGGGTTTTTTCCTCTCCTTGGGAAACGGCACTTCACTTTTGCCCTGACTCAGGGGAGGGGATATGTGTGTGTGGAGAAGGCTCTGAGTTAGCTTTGTTTTCGGCCGGGTCATCTGGCTGCTTCTGGCCCGGTCCGCTGCCTTTCTCCTGCGCCCTGTTCTGCCCCCAGACCGGACTTGTTCAGATTTCATTGGAGAGGCTTGACCCTTCTGCGAAGGAACCTTTGGGGGAGTCCCGGACGGAGTCAGCTGCCGACAGCGTGAGTTCGTGGGGAGAACTCCTGTTTCCCCTTCCCCTTCCCGGTGTGGGGGGAAAAGCTCCACTTTTTTCCAGCTCCTGCTGCGCACCGCGGCCTCCAGGCGGCGACTGCCAGAGCCCAACAGCGCCCCCTGCCGGCCACGACGGAGCAACTGCAGGCCCTGCTCCCCCACAGATCCAACAGTGCCTGCTCCTGATCGTAGTTAGAATTGCGCCAAAAGGCGGAAAGTTCTGAACTGTTTCCTTCCTGAAGCGGGCTTTTGGGTAGAGGAGTACTGTTTAGTTGTTTTTGCGTTCTTTTGTTATTCTGCCAATACACATATAGCCTTTAATAAAGGGCTGTTATCTTTTCTTTCCCCACACTTCCTCAACTGGAGTCTCTTAATTTCGGATTTACAATTGCTTAAAGGGAGGAGCTTGGTATTCCTACTAACTAATCCTCCTTAGCAAAACACTTCAATCTCATTAAACTGAGACACATACTTCTTAAAAAGTAGGAATATTTTCAGGTTTGGCTCCTTTCATCCTACAGTCATCCTAACTATTAGGAATGCCAGTGTAGGTTCTCAAGCAGAAGGGTCTCAAACAAGTGGTTAAATGGTAATTTAAAATGTGGTAGTTGTTCCTCTTTGGAAACTAATTGACTCTGAAACCTGTGTTACTTAACAGTCATCAATACAAAGGATCTTTAACCATATCTATATATGATTTTTGTATTTTTATGTATGTTTTATTATTTTATTATAATATCTGCAGATAGTCATATCTGTGTATGCTGATAAAGCCTCACAAGTTCAGTTAATAAAGTTTCGTACTCCTGATTCCTTAGAAGTGACACGGAGTTTCTAAGTAATTTTGCTGTTGTATTTTTGTGCAGTATTCTAGGGTTATATTTTCAATACAACAGTATGGCAAGGCAGAAGTTTTTCCTGGTTGAACAGGGAACTGAACACATCTGCATCTCCTCATTCCACTCTCATCTTCCCCTCCCTGGTCCTGTGTAAGCTTGGCTTAGCAACATTCTGCTCTCAGCTATATATCAGCTCTGACTGAAGTTATAATATTAAATTATAAGTTATCCTGAGGCCCTTACAGTAAAATTTACAAAGGAATTCTCTGTGTGCTTGTTGGGTTTGAGGAGTGTTGAAATTCTGTGAAATTCTGACTGTGAAGTCCATGTGCACAATCAAGGCTAAGGAAGAAAAAGACACTGAGTGAAGACTTAAACTTTTGTGGTTTTTGGCTTGATTTGTATTTAGTGTTATCTTGTGCTTGTAAATGATCTTCATATTTTAAATACCTGAAGGATGCACATTATCTTTACCTGATGTTAGGGTGGGTAATTTTGGCAATAATTTGGAAGAGGGTTAGGAAGAAATGCAGGACAGAGTGAGGAAGTTTTTCGCAGAATCATGGAATGGTTTGTGTTGGAAAAGACCTTAAAGTTTATCTCATTCCAATCCCCCTGCTATGGGCAGGGACATCTTCCACTGGCCCACGTTGCTCAGGGCCTCATCCAACCTGACCCTGGGATGGGACAGCCACAGCTTCTCTGGGCAACCTGTGCCAGGACCTCACCACCCTCACAGGGAAGAACTTCTTTCCAATATCCCATCTAAACCTACTCTCTTTCAGTTTGAAGCCATTTCCCCTTGTCCTGTCACTACAGTTCCTGATAAGAACTAATGCCTGAAATATTCCAAGAGAACTGAATATTCCAGGTCATTGAATTCAGTGCATGGGACAAGAGAGTTCTCCATGTGGCTGATTGAACAGAAAACATTGAAAATGTTGTTCTTGTGTTCCTCTTGGGCTCTCAAGGGGGCCAAACAGGCAGGGGCCTGTTTGATGGCAGGAAAAGGAGAACTAGGAGTAGTTTGACTTGATAGCTGAGTGCCAACCTGGCAAAAAGAGTTTTGAAACCCTGTGTACGTCGGGGAGCGCTGTGGTGGAAAAGATCCTGAGGTTCCTTGAAGTTTCCACGTCTCTCCCATGCACAACATATGACAACTTCTTATGTATCCCAATTTTATCTATTATTGAAGTGGGAGAACTGGACAGATCCTGGATGTAGCTGGCAAAGATTTAGACTTGGATAAGGCTTCTGCAAGGGAGGAAATTGAAGGGAAACATTTGTATCACCATTGATGATGAAAGTCCATAGTAACTCTTGTTGAAACTGGTTGTACATGAAAATTAATGATTTTTGAAATGGAATGGCTTTTCAGGGCCTGTTTTTCCTTACTCAGCCCAAAAGTGTTCTCCATCTGTTCTTTCCACGTTAGAGTGCACAATGACCTTCTTCAAAGCAGTAGGTTGCCTTTGTGTGGTTGTAAACATGTCTCAGGTAGGAATAATCTGTGTCAAGGGGCTCCTACCACAGAAAAAAATAGAGTTACCTCATAAAATTTTTAAGGAATTTCTCTAAATTTAAGTCAAAGTGACTGAACATTGTTAACAAAATCAGCTAGAAGAAAAATAATATTAAATTGAGAGATGTCGAGTTTTAATTTATTGGATTTTTTTAAAATTTTTTTTATTTCTTTAAGTTTTTAGGTTAGATGTGGAGCTAAACCAGACTTCTTCCTTGTGGGTGGTGAGGGGTAGAGTTTTGTTTGTTTGTTTGTTTCTCTTTAGGGCCATAAGTAAAAATATGGATAATCTGAACCCTGTGTTAACATCCAAGTTTCACCTCACTCCTGCCCATTGGTACATGCCATGATTTTGGATTATGCTGCTGTTACCAGTGAGAACACTGGTATTTGCAGGAAATACTTCCAGTATTTACTGGAAAGATGAAAAATATGAAATAAGGTGTCATGATTAAAAACATTTGTACCACAAATCAGTTCTAAAGAACTGGAACATCTCACCACCTGAGCTTTGTCACTGAACAAATCGCTAATCCTGACCTTCAGGATTAGCGATATTTGCAACAGATGATCTTGTCAGCAGGCAACACATCAATACTTCTTTTTCTGCTAAATTTGAAAACCAAGATGCCTTTGTTTGTGTGTGCAGGAGCAATTTGGAATCAGCACTGAGAACTGTTTTTTATGAAGCAGACTGTCAATCTCCAATAAAGAGTCAAGCAAAAGGCATTGAAGTTGCTTTATTTTGGCATAGTTTTACAAGAACTGTATGTTTCAGCAATGATCAAATTACCTGCAAATAGACCAAGGCCATGCTCAGTTGCTGGAAAATCTGAGGTGTGTTACCAACCCAGGTCAATATCCAGCTCTTTACAAGCAGCAAACTGTAAAATAAATATCAAAGCAAAGAGGGGAAGAAAATCCTTCCTCTCTCAAGTAGTTTCCTTTGCTGACATCACTCAGAGCTGTATCTGTCTCTCTATCAACTGAGACCATGGACACAAAACTGCCTGGCAGCATCAGCACTGTGCTGATTCACTGTTCTGGCACAGATGGGTTGGAAATGAGGGGCAGAGGGTCCCTTAGGGGAAGGTCAAGTGACCATTCCCACATTTCGAAAATACTCTGCAAGTGAGGGAAAAGCTAGAAAACCGCAGAATTGTAGAAGTAGCTGATAGACTTGTTAAAAGAACATTAATTTCCCCTTTTGAGCTCTGGATGCCTTATTCAGTGTTAAGAAAATGTTTCCACAACTGCTTACTAGAATTTTTTTGATGTATAAATGAGCTTTTTGTTAAATTAAAGGGAAAACCAATGACATGGGAAACCTCTGCTCTTCCATAACTTCCTCTCCAGTAGATCCAACTCACATATTTCCGTTATTAAAGTTTCTCTTGCAAACAAAATTGCTGATTCACTACATTCATCAGCCTTTTCAGCATCCTTTGTGGGGAAGCTAATTCACTGTATTCCAGCTAATCTTTCTCTAAGGATGCAGGAGAGAGTCGACATCAGTCGTCCTTTCTTCTTGGAAAAACGGTTTAGTAAAGGGAAACAAAAAATAGAAAAGAAGGGCAGGAGAACATCCAAGGATTTGCTATTCCCGTCAAGGAGTTGTCCTTGAGACATTTTTATACCTGTTCTCAAATCCAAAAAACTTCAAAAACCACATAAGATTTGCTATTTCCCATCTTTAACTGAAAGAAAAATTGTTTGAGAGCACTACATCAACTGAACACTGGGGTTTAAAAAAAAATTATATCTACAAGCTTATAAGAAGAAAGTGGACTATGAATTAAAGGTTTTCATTAGTTTACCAGCTATAATGCCTTCATCATGTATTTCTTTTTTCCTGATCCTCAAGGTTTATCTCTTCAAATGAAGCATCAATGTGATCAAACAGTTAATAGAGAAAATTTCCATTTGTATTTCTTCAGCCCATATTTACATTTTTTGTACAATTTTTAGGCTCCTTGGTCCAACTTTGCTTGATTTGGAGGATCCCTGAACTTCATCTTTTCTATCGCTCCAATGCCTGCTCAAAGAAAGAAACCTTCAATATAATGTTAAAAATTGTATCATAGACCTGAAAAGAATTCTCACTTATCATTATTTCAATGTACCATATTTAATAAAAAATTCAGTTCTGATGAATCTCCATTTTCTAAGGGGCAAAGGGAATAAGTGAAATAGCTTATTAAGACTTCACAGTATGTGATATGAAGATTATTTTTATCTTTTAATTTGATCATTTTCTGGAGCAAAGTTTATAGTGTATCTGTTATCATGAAAATCACATATTACTCAAAAGCAAAATGCACACTGAACTAGCAATGAATTAAATCCCTAAAAATCTAAAAGTTATACTTACAACACTCTGAAAGGAAGGAGTAGGGTGAGTCTTCAGGGACAAAAAACTTCTGACTTCCTTATGAGACATTTGTTTCCTTAACATATCACTTCACATGTACAATATATTATATTCTCATTTAAATCAAAGCTTTGCAAAGCTTTTTTTATGCTGTGATTTGCTAGTAACACATTGGGCATTAATTTGTAAGCAATGATGTGCTTAGTTCATTAACAGATGGAAAAAAAGCAGACACTGAGCAAGTTTTGGGGTAAGAACACCCACTTTAAGTTAGTTTTTTTGAGACATAGTTTTGCTAACAAATCTTCTGCCTCTTTTGGTTTGTTGCTTCCTCCAAAACAGAGATTGGCAATATGTTGAATATACTTGGGATAGAAAAATATATGCTCTTCTTAGTGATGTTTTCAATCCCAAATACTTTTTCTTAGGGTCAAATAGGGATCAATTTTAGGAAAAACGCATAACATAGGGACACTGTCTTGTTGCAAACAAATATTTAGTTAATGGCCAGCACAAGTGCACAAGTCAATTATGAACTTCTCTTAAGTTTCTGTATTATCTGTGTACCTGGTAGTAAAAAAGAATTTTAGGCTGTTTTCTTCAGCTTTGAATAATTCATGAATAATAGTTCTCAACATAAATGGTTGGGAAAAGCATTTTTCCCATAGGAAGGAGAAGTTGCACAGTGAAAGTCTTAACCTCTGTCATTGCTGGATGTTGCAGAGTGCTGTACCTAAACCTGTTTTATCAAAGAATGTCTGTAACTGTCTATTAATGACACATGTCTCAGAGTTGTCAGTGGGAAAGAGGGAAGAAAGAAAAGCTGCATGTTTTGGGATGGTGATAAAATGCTGAATTTACTGTGCCCAACTGAAGAGCAAAGGGAACAATTCTGGCTTTGACTTTTTGAATTTATTTTTTTCACTGTGTTTAGAGTTTCAAAAGCATTTCCTAGTTTACAGATCTTTTTTTTTTTTCTGGAAAGTGGCTTAGAAGAGTCTGAAACCACTTCTTAAATTCTGCCAGCATAACAAATGCAACACCCAGGTCAGAGCAGCAGTGTAACCCGACTTTCCCCATCAGGGATATTTGGAAGGGATTTGATGCTCTCTGTTTTCTCTCCGGTATCACACTTAAATTATGCTGTTACTCTTTCACTTCCTTTGTTCATCCTATGGATCACTCTAAACCCTTCCTAGAGTGCTGGCAAGCCTCTGACAACATCCCCACTGGCAGAGCATCCCTGTGCAGTTTCCTTGGAAACACGGCAGCAAAATGCCTTATGAGGAGCAGCAGGAAGAAGAAAAGGAATGAAGACAGTTGCTTTGGGATTTCCCCCCCTTAGTTTTTTAATTTTACAACCAATATCAAATATGTAAGCAATCTACTACAAACAGCAGTCAGTGTGGTAATCAGGCTGTAACATCCTCGCAGTAGTTATGTGCAAATCACTGAAGAAATAGAGCAAGAGTGGCCTTGTCTGTCTGTGTGGATTAGAGCCCAAATTTTATTTCTTGCTTCCGTGTCAGTGATTTTTGCAGCTTTTGATGTCTGCAGGCGCTGTTGGAGTCCTGTGGTCAGTTTTGAGACTAATACAGTGAAACTGCAGGAAGTCCTGTATGTATTTGCAGGTCAAGGAAAGCCCTCACCTCTTCTAAGATGGAAAAGGGGGAAGTGTTTTCCTCCTAGACCTTCTCGATGTTCACTTTTCTTTGAACCCTATAAACTCCCTATAAATAAGGGCAGGATTTGAGCCTGTTGCTTGCTGAAGTGTCTGCAACAATAAATGATACTAATAAAGGAACAGCTGGAGTTTTATTATTTGTGTTGCCCCTGTCGCACAGTGCCCACAGCTTATTTGTGCTGCAGCTCCATTCGCTTCAGTAGAAAAGAGACCAGGAAAAAATTGCCATGTTATTTTGTTCCTTGCACACGGTTTTATGGCTTTCATCATATCAGGACTTACATTGCTCCTGGATGGCATATTAACTGATGAGAATAAAACCTCTTAGCTTGTTTTGTTTGGCGTCTTCTTGGGGTTGATTTTGGTTTTTTCCCCCTGATTTTGTTTTGCGTTTTTTTTGTGTTTGGGGGTTTTTTGTTTTGGTTTGGTTTGGTTTGGTTTTTTGTTTTGTTTTGTTTTGTTTGGGTTCTTTGTTTTGGATTCTTCTTTTAGGAGAAATTGAAGAGCATTTTGCATACATGGTTTTTACTCTGTATACAGCATTGCAGTACTGTGAGAACTGGGTTGTTGGCTATAAGTTTTACCCTGACACTTCCTACACAGGTATATCCTATTGCTGAAACCTAGAGATGGCTGAAGGCCTGTAGAGACAAAGTTTTCTAACCAAATGTAAATATTAGGAAAAAATCCAATGGTGTTGATTCTGATAAAATAGGGGCTTCTCCAGAAATCTAGAAATTTCAACTAATACACTAATAATAATAATTACAAATAATACAATAATCCTTTCCGTCAGTGTAGAGCAAACTGCAACATTTTTGCAAACCTTGGTATTGTGTTCTCCATTCTAGAAAAAACTTTTGAACTGATCCAGTTTGATGCAACAGCTTTTCATTTGTGGTGACAGATGTTCTCAGTAGGAATGCAAGTAATACAGATGCTGCTTAATAATGGTTTTCTAGATCTTCCTATTCATATCTTCTTGCTGGTCTTAACCAAGTTTAAAAAGAAAACCTCAAAGGATTCTGCAGGTAAAGACTTTTCAAATTATGGTAGGGTTATTAGTCTTGGATGGTCCTAATTTATTGTAAAGCTTTCAGAGTGATGGCCTTAAGAAAACCTGGGGCATAAAAATGGCAAAAAGTCCAGTGAAACCTGGAACTAACCATTTCATGCTTATATACCTAAATAGTGTTATTATGCTACATATGTCTTGAAATCACAGAAGTAGCTTCTAGGCAGTTGCCTGTACGTTCTCAGTGTTCTTTTGTCAAGTTAGAGACTGGAATCTTTCTAGTTTTTCCGTATCGTGTTCATTGCGATGGTAGATTCCTGGTCATTCGCTGAGCTTTTGGCTGTCTGTACTTATGCTGGGTAATAGGACAGCCTGGA
The DNA here is from genome assembly GCA_013397135.1 of Pachyramphus minor. Taxonomy (NCBI): domain Eukaryota; kingdom Metazoa; phylum Chordata; class Aves; order Passeriformes; family Tyrannidae; genus Pachyramphus; species Pachyramphus minor. Next base: position 265,948 of record VYXB01010416.1, read on the forward strand.
ATCTGAGTCAGAGGTTAGGGAAAGATGATAAATAGAGAGCTTACACAGCAACCTGGAAAACAAAGCACTCAGACTGCAGTTCAGGGATTTGGAAGGCTAGTGGTTTCCCAGATGATCCCAGTGAATATGACTGCACAGAGAAGTGGGGGGAAGTAAAAGGGTGGGAAATGGGAAGCAGATACAAGCTGCAGCTGAAGGATGCTGGCTCTGCAATACTGAGGAGCTGAACAAAGCTATTTTTCTGCTCCTCCCACCCACTTTGTGTTCCTTAATAGCACTGGAATATCATGCTATAGAAACCAGTTTCTGCAGGGGAGACATCTGGCTCCTTAAGGCTCAAGCAGTGGCTTGAAGATTTACAAAATATTCATCGTACTTTATTTTTCTTAATCATTTATAAGATACTTCTGAAAACAAGCCATGGAAACACTCTAAGTGGAATCCAGGTTTATATTTTTGTACATTTCATCTTATTATCTCTCTTGCTATTAATCTGATTTTTAGAAGAGTCTGAGAAAGAATGTTGCTCAGTAGACTGCAATTCCTTCAGATCACTTTATTCCATGTCAATGCAGGGCATTGGATTTTGAAGGTAAATTTGTAAACTTAACAACAGAGGCGAGTCCTGTAAGATTCCCTGAACCCCTCACAGCACATTAGGAGTTACAGTCATACAATCAGGTGCTTCAAAGCCAAATCTCTGTGAGCATCTGTCCTGTAGCCTTGGGTACCAGTGCTGCTCATGCACTTACAGCTCTTCTTCCATGAAAAGCAGGGTGATGTCCTCCAGTCCTGCAGCTCCAGGCTGACTGAGCTTTGGTTGTGTTTAGGGAAGTGCCTGGGGAAGCCTGGAGCAAGGTGTGTCCTTTTGAGTGTCCCAGAAAGATGGGGCATAAGGGCAGTAGGAGCTGGAACCTCAAGTAACGCTTTGGCAGAAATTACAGGTTGTAGGTGAATGAGAAAGGGACAAAATAAGCCTGTACAAAACTATCAAGTAGGATTCATACTATAATAGGAATTTTCTCCTTATTTGGCCAGCCTGTAGGAAAGAATCTGGCTGGTCTCCATGAAATTCATATAAATGTAAATATTTCTGCTTTTTCTTAGCACTTCTTTGCTTGTACTGTTGTGAACAAATAACTTGCTTACACTTCTAGGCAGCTGCAACTTTTTCGGCCATAATTTCTATTATGCATGTATTGTATTTAAGTCCTTCTGGGGGCATGATCCAGTTATGTGTCAGCTGCACTGGTTAAAGCAAAGAAAGATGCATTTTTTCCACCTCAAATCTGCCTCCCAGTTCTTGCTTCTGCAAAATGATCCTTGGCTGTGTTTAAAGCCTGTCACCTTGCCCTGATGTCCTTTTCCCTCTGCAGACTTGGTCATCTGACAGCACTACCTCTCACAGTAATTTGTAACATCCTTAAAAGCTGTGACACAGAGATGGTGCACCTTGAGGGCTCTGTCTGCCTTGGAGAGCTAATAAAATCTGTTTGGATGGACTCAGGCTGTCCTTTCATGGAAAGTTCCTCAGCTGTGCACATGAGAATTTCAGGGTCACAAGCTAAACCAGTGACTTTTCCAAGTGATTTTTGATGTCTCTTAGCCAAACTTAATGTGATTGCATTGGAGGACCAACCTGTACTTAGGCAAAAAATATTGATTTTCATATTTTGGCTACTTTTCCAACTTTTCCAATTTTTTTTTCTTTTTTTCCTTTTTTTCCCTCTTTTCCATTTCCCTTCCCTTTTCCCTTCCCCTTCCCCTTTCCCTTTCCCCTTCCCTCCCCTCCCCATCCCCTCCCCTTCCTTTGCCCTTTCTTCTCATATTTTGCCTCTTAACCCAAACTATAAAAGAACCAAATATTGGTCCTAAAATTCTTTGCCTCTGAGAATATGAGTGGAACTTTAAAACTTTTGAATGACAGGATGCATGACCTACAAGAACTTCTCCTTATACACTTGATGTGTGTGATATGATAAAAGAACATCTCCAAAGTCAATTTTTTTTTTCAAAATGCCTTGACAGCACATTAATTCACTGCAAGGGAATACAAACAAATACTTCAGTACTTGATTAAGAAATACTGGAACATTAAAATTCTCTTTTCTTTGTGCAGAAACACGAACAGATAGAACAAAGAAGCTGTTTAGACACTACACAGTTGGATCCTATGACAGCTTTGATGCTTCAAGGTAAGAATTTTCACTTTTGGTCACAATGTTTACAAAGCCTTGTAAAGGTTTATTGTTACTTTTGTTTTAGATTTTGGAGGGAAAGAGGGAAACAGAGCTTTTTAGGATAGCATTCAACATCAAAATTGGGTTTTTTAGCAGCTTACTTTGTTTATATGGGATGGGGCTGCAATAACAGTGAGTAGTGAATTAATAACTGTCACTATTTTGTTTCATGAGTGGTGAGAGAGATCAGCCTTTCACAGAAGCAGTGCCAGCTGCTTCTGCAATAAAGGACCACTTAAGTTGTTGGATTCCTCACAAGATCAACACTCTTATCTGTTCTGGCTGCCAAGGAAACCAAAATAAAATGTTGTAATTTGTTGTTCTGAACGTATCTTTACAGCCTAAGTAGACCTGAAACTGCTAGAATTAGGCATTTAGGATTTAGGTAATTTATTTCCAGTTTCTGCTGAGAATTCATAATTTTTAAGCAGGTTCCTCTCCCACATACATGTACCTTGGACATCCAGGACATCCTTGTAGATAATTGATTTTTAAAACCCAGAACCTCAGTTAGCTGTTGTTGTCTTCTTGGGAAAGTTTTGGTAGCATACTGGAATCCTTATGGTTTTCTCCTGACTGTCCAATTACAGCTTGGGGTTTTGTTTTTTGTTTTTAAGAAAAACATCTTTATTGTAGGAGAATAATTCTGAAATGTGCAAAGCAGTGGTGGCACAATATTCAAAGAAAAGAAAAAGAAAGAAAATGTGGTAACTGTTGGATTTATTAGGTGATCTTAGTTCTTGTTCTGAGGATCATGTGTAGTTTTAATGTCAGCTGAACAATCTGGGGAGGGAGGAAGGAGTTCAGGTTTGCTGAAGTAGTTTGAATACCCAAGATGTCCTAAAAAATATTTGAACAACACATTAATCTGCCATCCCTTGAGTTGTGATTTGATTGAGTGTTGCAATGTTGGCTGGAGAGGGAAGGTTTGGTGAAATGGTGGGAGGGGGAGTTCCCAAAGCTTTGCACTGTTGACACGAAGTGATTGGCTGGAGAGTCTAATAATGATAAAGGTGTCAAGAGCTGGTAGCCTGGACTATGAAATAAATAACAGCAGAGTTCACTTTTTGCAAGATTCTTTGAGGGATCATTAGTCTATAAAATTCCCAGCCTTGTCCCTGTGTTTCAGTGTCAATGGATAGGGTTGTTTCTGTACAAGTAGAAGCTGTGGCTGCAGGGTGTTGCCTCAGAGGTACCAAATAATTCCACTTGGAAACCTCCTGTTACTTTCTAACAACAGAATTTCATTAGAAAATGTCAGTTCCATCAAAACCTTCCTGTGTTTTTATTTTTGGAGGGAGGGAGCTATTGATTGGAAAGCATTTGGATTTTTTGTTGTCCTTTTACAAGAAAATTCAGGTCCATTCTTGGGAGAGAATAATGTCATCTGAAATAGTGGTTACAGATGTTGTTTTGAAAGCAGGAGGCCAAAAGCCAAATTCAAACCAAGGGCTTGAAACTCGTCTCAATGGTGCTCAAGTAAACTGTAAACTGTTGGGGATGAATGGGTCATGTTCTCCTTTTGGGAAGTCACAGTAAGTGTGTGAGATGTTTGGGGGAAAAGTGATTTCTTTTTATATTTTTTTTTTCCTTAAGGTTTATGTGGTGCGACAGTAAAGCTCTCAAAAAATTCACATTATTTGATTCAGGACTACAGCTGAGAAGGAAAGTTTATCAGAAAAAAATGAGGTTTTCTGCAGCCTTATTATTGATAAATTATTTATTAAATGTGTCTGCAATTGTTCCTGATTCTGGCCTTGATATCTTTTAATTGTCTGAGCAGTGAAAGGCAAAGCAACAGAGTTCTCCTGGCACATTGTGAGTAAAGCAAGGCTTTGATGAAAACTCAGCTGGAGTTCCACAGAGGATCCAAAACCCAGTGGATCCATTTTGAAGGGTAAAAGTGGAAATTGAGAAGGAAAGGTAGGAGAGGGTAGAATTAATGGGAAATTCCAAGAAATACAATGGAAAGGTAGACTTGCTTAACACACTTTTAAGCAGAGAAAAGTGTGGTAATCTAGAATGTTTATCAAGTAACACTAGAAAAAACAACAGAATTGGTTTGGGTGTCTAAGTTTCCAAAACTAATTAATTACTGGAAACAAAAACGCTTGTTCCTCTGAAGTGGATTTAAAAACTATTTGTAATTTACAATTTGTAATTTGTGTATTTACAGAGAACTTACACCGTGGTGAAATTTAAACTGCCTTTTGCATTCTTTACAAAGTGAATGCTGCTCTGATACTTTTTTCTTACACACACAAAAAAAAAGAGTTTGAGGACTCTCTGTCCTAAAACTGCAATAGCACTCAAAGTTGTGTCCCAGGTACTTGACTGAGGCTTCAATCAGCTTTTTGTGCATCTAAATGGTAATTTTCCTGGTGCTTATGTGTTGCTGCCAAGGAAAAAAGAATTTGCATTTAAGAATCTGGCTGGAGATTAGTTTGTCTTTTAGTATGTAGAGATTTAATTCCTCACATGGGCTTCTTCAGGGAGGGGAATTCTTACAAGAGGCAAACAAGGTGGCAAACTAACAGCAATTCTTCGTATTTGTACTGCTTTGATGACTTTCTCTATTATCATTTTCCATCAAAGAAGGGGAAAAATACAGTAAAACAGATTTAAGGTTAGCATCTAAGGATTAATAAACATTTGTCAGAAGACAGTTGTTGCCTATGTGCTAAGAACAGCTCTGAATCCAAAGTATTAACGAAGCTGATCCATTTTCTTTCTGGAGATGATGTAGGGGAGTGAGGGGAAGTGCCTGCTCCCTTCTTTTTTTTCTTCTCCCTCCCAAAGGGCAAAAATTGCTGAGTAGAAACACTCTGTTCAGAAACCTGTATTACTGGGCTTATTCACATGCAGGAAAATACATTGTATATGGCATTTTTCATCTTTAGGAAAATGTGCAGCTTGAGTAATGGAGGTTCATTAAATCCTATTCCAGCTTTACATAAGAGATCAGTTATCCATACATTATCTTCAGGAAAATGGGTAGGATACTTACTAATAGGGAGAAAGGCAGTGAGACTTGCTTGCCAGTGCAAATAGTCATTAAATATCACACAAATATAATATTTGAAACTCCCGGGTCCAAGTTATTATCTGCTTTAAATACTGATGGCAGACATTAATTCAGTTATGCAAAAGTGATGTCTCTTGCTGCTGTTACTGCTTCTATTTGCATGGATTTCTTTACTATTTTATTAAAACCTTGTAAGAAATAATCATGTTCAATCATTTTCCTTTAATATGATGCAGATGAACAAATGCTGAAGGGAAGGATAGGCTTTGTTGCAAATAAAACATGTGAGAGAAGGTAGAGTTTTTTGTGCTAACAGGAGCTCTTGTTGAACAAACAGGAATAAATACACATTCCCTGAATATTTATCCCAGGTTGCAGCTCTGGAGGCTGAGGTGGCAAGTGGGATGGGCAAAGATTCCTTCTTTCCCTAGCAAAGGCTTCCAAAGTATTATAAATGATCTTCAAGTCTATTTAAAGTTCATGGCTACCTTTAATTCAAAGAAAATTATTTGTAGGCCTTAAATCAGTTACTTCAACAACGCTGGATTCCAGTTTAATAAACAGAAATATTGCCAAGTGTCGTGGGTTACCAGCCCCCCCCGGGCTGAAATGGTCAGGCCCAGGTATATTTCCGGAGAAAAAGCCAATCAAAAGTTATAGTAACGCCTCTGCTAATGACATATTTAAGAAAACGGAAGAGAAGGTGTGTGTGGCAGTAAGAAATTCAGCCGCCATGTGAGGAGAGGGGCAGCAGCCCCCAAGTTGGGGGGCCAGGCCCTCTCCCCCGGCCTTGGGCCGGCGGCAGGTATGAAGTCTCTCCAGCCGGGATGTGTCACAGTGGAGAAACAATCTCCAGACAGCAACTGCCCAGCTGAAACATGCTGCAAGGATTCCAGCTTCGGCGGAGAGCAGAGGACGACTTGAGATAACGGAGCTACTCCAAGGTCAGTGTAGCAGGAGAGAGCAGAGAAGCACAGGGGAGGCCCCCCTCTCTCCCTGCAGCAGGGGACAGAGACTGAAAGTTGCAAACCCCTGCTGCCTTTAGAAGATAACTGGGGTGCAGAGAGA
>VYXB01010416.1:276480-316038 GCA_013397135.1 Pachyramphus minor
GAAGGGAAGGGAAGGGAAGGGAAGGGAAGGGAAGGGAAGGGAAGGGAAGGGAAAAAGAAAAGGAGTGGAAATGCAGAAAGTGAAGACAGAATGAGAAGTTTGTGAGGCTGTCACACCAGGTTAGTCAGAAACAGGAGCCACATAATTAGATGCAAGCAGCAGAGGAGATTCAAATGTTTGGGTTTTTGGGGAAAAGCAGAATGATTAGGTTTCTAGCAATCAGTGCTTTCCATTGGGAGGCATTGCTGGGAGGCAGTCCCAGCCTCCACTGTGATGACTGAGCTTCCTCTGGGTGACCTTTAATTCCTGCCCCACTGCACCTTTGTCTGCTGTCCTCTTACCTAATCACTAGATAAGCAAAGCCACTATGTAGTGCCTGTAAATGATGCAGTTGGAAGTTTTGACAGGCCAAAAGGAACAAATAACTGTTGGGCTCTCACTGTGGGTTTTCCTCCAGTGGGAGCAGTGATTTAAACCACTCTTTCAATTTTTTTTTCCCCTCTTTCCAGACAGATTTTCACAAGTATTTGTTGCATTTGGAGAATTCGATCTGTGAGGCAAATGCTAAGGGTGGCTGGCAGGCAATATATGTATTTTCTTCCTCTTAAAAGAAGAAATTATCAAAAACTCAGAAGTGAGTTGACTTTCCTGCTCTCAGAAAAGCTGATCCTTTCCATTGTGCAGAACATGAGGTCGATGGGAGGAGAAAAAATTTTGTTTGTCTTGAGACAAAGTTCTGTTTTCTTTGTTGGAGCTGGAGTTGTGTTTCTTTATAAACACACTGGAGTCAAACCCTATAAAGGGGGACCAGCTAAAGAACAAGCAATAGCTGGTTCACCTGGACTAAAGAAGATCTGGGCTTGAGTCCCCAATGTGTCAGACTGCTCAGACTTAAACCCACACTTTATTCTGCTGCTGGATGCCAAGAACCTGGAGGATGGAGCAATTCTCCTTTGAGCAGGAGGAGCAATAGATCCTTTGAAACTATTATTCCTTCCCTGAACCAAGAGGCAGATGCTCCCTCCATCCTCCGAGATTGTGGCATTCAGGTGGGGATGCTCCATCGGAATGATTGGCACATCCACCAATTGAGTAGCTGTGTATGTTGCTGGGGCTTCCTACTCTCCCTGACATGAAATATCATCCTGTATCCTGGAGAAATAACCTCTAACAAAGGCTTAAATATATCTTAAATGTATCAGCAAAAGATTTGCTTTAATGAGTGTTTCACTAAAACTGATTTCAAGGCAAAATTCTGAGCAGAGGAACAGTGAATGTTAAATATGTGCATTGGGAAATAGTGGTAACTACATTTTGAGGAAGAAGACTGTTACCGAAGAGTTTTCTAATTTCTCTATCTTTTAAATTTAAAAAAATTTTTAGAAAGTATTTTAGGTCCAGATAACAGAACTAAGAGTTTAGTGCTACTATTGAAAACTAGAGTTGATATTGAGTAGATTATATGATCCTTTAGACTACCATGTTCAAAGCACTGTCAGTTTGTGGAACAGTTGAACTATAGCAGCGGTGGTTTGTACCTCTACTCAAATATCATAAATTCTGAAGTACAGAATTAAACATTCTGAAATACAAAGTTAAACTCTGTGCATCTTTAGTTACTCAATTGAGTTGAAATGATAAACCAGCATTTTAACCTGTCTCCATTACCTAGAAAATAAAAACTTCATATTCCCAAAAATTGTATGTCAGTGCAACCAATGAGCTGTAGTTGAATGTCAAAGGAAAGGGGCCACAGGTACAGATTCCAGTTGAACATTCACTTAATTAAGAGAAGTAATGGCCAATTTAAAATATGCAGAATTCTCTCTCTTTATCAGCTGGTATTTGTAAAGTCAGTGATTTTTCACTGCCACCAAAATTTTGGGCTAAACTGGCCATGCTTTGAGAAAATAGCTGAAAATGATGATGCAGGAGAGCTCTTAAGATGGACATTTCTCAAACTGTTTTTCAGGTAAGTAAGAAAATAATTTAGGCTTAAGATAACTGAAGGCCTTAGTGCAATTAGAGAAATGGAGAGGGAGAATATATTTCAGAAAATAAAAGAAACGTAGAGTTGCCACCTCCTTTTTGATGTTCATGAGACTGTAAAATAATGTGGTGATTACTCAGGATTTTTAAAGGGATATGTGAAAATTAAACTGTAGTTCACATGTCCTTTCTGTAAAATCCTAGAAAATCAAAATTACTCACTCCACACTGTATTTTTAAAGCTCTTGGAGAAGAATAAAGTGGGAAGGTGTTTTCAGAAAAACTTTATGCCTTTGTTGAGGCCTCGTTTGTCTTGAGACAGAACTTTAAACTTAGTTGTAAGACGTCTTATACTAAAGGCATAAAACTTTTTGGCATAAAACTTTATAGGAATTCTAACACTGGGGATTTAAGCACTCTTTTGTACCATGTAGACTTTTAAGTGAAATACCTCTGTAAAGCTGAAATGAACAGTCATGGTTACTCAGATTTCTCATGGTTAGACCTCTATTTAGTTTCCAAGGAATGCAGGACAGGAGGATGCTAATTCCAAAGAATAATAGCAAACAGGGTGTGATAGAAAACTCCTGAGAGAACCTTAAAACTAATTTGAAACTCATGGTTATCACAAGTCCTGAAATCACCAGTTTCTTCCCTCAATTTCATAGATTATTTTTGTTTAGACTCTCTGACTGGGCAAATCAAGTTATGATCTGAAAATGTATAGTGAGTTTAATAATTGTTTTAAAGACCTGTAATGTCAAACTGCTGTCTTAAAGAGCTTGTAACACATTTTTAAAGTGTTAATAAAACACTTTCTGTTTATTTTATTTTTAAACTCAAAATGTGACATAAGTGTATTATAGAAACACAAAGTGAAGAGGTCCTGAAAAAGGCGGATATAACAAAATGGCAAAACTGTGTCTAAATAATTTATATGTTAAGGTAATTAAGGAGAAAATTTCTCTTTCTGTGTAGTTTGGTGGCTTGAACTGCAGCTGGTTTGGGGTAGAAGAATATAAATCCACACAGTAAGGTGGATAAATATTCCAGTCCCCTAAACATATGTGTTTGTACAGTCTATTTGCTCAGGGCTCATAGTGGGAGCAATGAATATTAGTATTTTCATAGCACAGCCTTAAGTTGCTCCATTGCTTGATAATTAAGACTGGAAATTGCTACTGTGTCATGTGTAAGTGGAGTGTTCTGTAATCCAAAATATTAATGGGAGAGATGAAACATCTGGATGAAATAGTTTGAAGGACTCTGTGTTGTAAAACTCATGTTTTCTGCTAGAAGGACACCTGCCTGCATATTTTGTGATGGTTTTTACTTTGTCATGTGTGATATTTGGATTGACTGTTCATTTATAAAATACAAATGAAATTAATTAATATAGAGTAATGAAGCATTTACTTTTTTAAGCTCATTTTGCCCCTCTTCTCACCCCCCTGCTTTTTTCTTTCCTCCTTACCAGTGCAGATGCAAAAGAATAATAATATTTGCCTTTAAAAAGGCTGTAATACTCACTGTGTTATGTGTGTATATATATATTCATGTGTGGATATCAATATATCCATAGATATGGGTGCATATGTATCCTATATGTAGTGTGTATATATAAATTAATTTAGGATTATGAATTTACCATTGAATTTTTTTCCCTTTCATATCCTATTGTGAGATTCCTATATAACACAAAATCAAGCTTTCACTGGATTTCTATTTCCAGGAAGTTGTCTGACTTTTGGTTTGCTATATCAGTATTTTACTTTAGTTGTTACAGTTTCAGCAACTTAAGGTGAAAACAGAGGGAAAAACCAAAAGTACTACTGGCCAAATCAACTAACTTGAAAAGTATTACTTTAGATTAGCTAATCCCCTTCTCCCATACAGCAAGAGTATGATATTAAGTGTATTTAAAAGCTGAATAAAAGAATGTGGACTGAGAGAGAGGAAGTCTCTTATTTGGTTCTACATAAAGAAATTGTGCAGCTACTTTGCACTTCTGTCATGAAATTTAATGTTTCTCTTTTAAAACCTGTATTTTTAAAGATTTATAGCATAAATCCCTGGAAGTATTTTGCACTGTTACTTTCTTTAGCATAGGTTGCTTCTATGTAATGATGATTAATCTTTTGGGCACTTCTGTCAATCACAGGCTGGAAAAAGCAGCACCATCTTTTTGACTTCCTGATTCTCGTTGAATCACTTCATGACTGATATTTGTGGTTTTGGCAACTTAGTGAGGAACTGCTCATTTTTCACCCAGGGTATCAAGTATTCAAAATCCAGTAAAGATTTGATTGCTTGTTTAAAAGTGTGAATGAAACACCTCTTTAGGTGGAAGAATTTCTATTCCCTGTCAGGTTTTACTGTAGTATGTCATTTCCCCAGTGTGGAGGAGAGACCTGTTGGATCAAGGAATTGGTGAATATCTAAACATCTTTTAAAGCATGTTGCAGCTTGACACGTCCCTCTTTCATCAAGAAATTTCAAAGCAAAATCTGCAGCCTTGCTGTTCTCCTGATCAAAGAGCTGTACATGGTGTTTACTGAACTCTGTAGGAACAGCACTGATACAGGAGATTGGGAAGACAAATATATGAATATAGGAATGTTGTAGGAGTAGTGCTGAAGCATCTTTTCTTATTGTCCTATTCATTTACCTGGCCAGCTGAGGAAGACATGGCTATGCTGAGTTCACCCAGGAGAAATTAGAATATGCCCTTTCTATTGCAGTTTGAAGTTATTTGCCCCAAATTATAAAGCCAGAGAGGAACTGAGTGCAAGGAAGAGTAATGGTGGTCTTTTCTTACTTCTTGTAGGTTTTTTGCTTGAGTGCCAGCTGGGCCAACACAACCAACATTTGACTGCACTTCTATATGCAACCCTGATTTTTTAATTGAGGTTTTTTTTGTGAAATAGCAAAATGACTTGGAGGATTTTTAGTTCGATGTGATTCTGTTCATCCCTTCTTCATTGTATTGTAATTATTGTACCATCATTATACTCCTTGAGCTTCCATCTTCAGCTGCCTAGTAAGCAGTTTATCAACTTAAAGTTTACTGTTGCCCAGTATTTCTATTCTAATGATGTGTCTTCCCTGACTATAATGTTGAGGTACTTAACCATCTATTTGAAAATAATTTCTTCCTCCCAAACACACCTGACTATAAACTTCCAGATAAATATTTGCTCTAAAGGAAAATCATTTAGGTTTTCAGTCATTAAATGACTGAAATTAGGATTGATCTCTGCATGTGACAGCAACATGTGGAAGGTTCCCTGTTCATGGCAGGGGGGTTGGAATGAAATTATCTTTAAGTTCACTTCCAACCCAAACCCCTTTGTGATTCTGTGATTCTGTAAACATATTACAGGTTGCTGTGAATTTGAATATATGGTTGGCCACATCTCAGTGTTTCTGTTTGGTTTCTCAGTGGGTTGGGCAGCGACAGTCTGTGTATTTTCATATTTGCTGTGCGCAGAACCACAGTCACTGGTGTAGCTAAAACACCTTGAACAAGTGATTGCTGCAGTGCATGTTAAACCAGGGCTGTGGAAGCTCTTCTGTGAGACCCATGGAGGGATGATTAATGCCTGGAAAACTTGAGCAATCACATACAGAGCCTTCATTAATCTTGAAGGCCTTTATTACTAGGATTAGCCAATTTTCCTGAAGTCATTAGAGTACATGACTATAAATAGTAAGGTTCACCCCTTTCAGCAATAACAGCAAATGTTTTCCCACTGGAAGTTTGTTATATCTTATAGTAAGATTTGCTGTAGCCATAATTTCTATTTTATATGGTGCCAGGTCACATAACTTGCAAAAAAAAAGGGAAATACTTGGAGAAAATATTTTTGATGTGCCTTTAACATGGATTGACTGTCAGAATATGCAGAAAAGAGCTCTTCATCATGAACAGATTTCCCAAATTCCCTTTTACAGGTTTGAACATAACCAACATAAAGTGGCTGTCTTAGCCTGAAAGGAATTAGTGTGACTGCATTCAGACACTGCGTATAAATTTGTGGAATGATTTAGATATTGTTTTATTACACCTGGCAGAGTATTTGATTGTTCTAAGATGTAGCTGTGAATTCAGCAGATCTTTCAAAAAGATTTTAATTGCAAGAGTGCTGAGGAGAGGGCATGAAAAGGAGCTAATGAAGAGATTTAGATTTACTTGGCCAACTGAAAGAAGTGATCTTGGAGAGAGTAACTTCTCACTTGTGGTACAGCAAACTATGTGACTGAAGGGACTGTGGGCTGAGGAGGCTATTCACTCAGTTGTAACTCTGGTTATTTGACTTTCTTTTGTGAACTGTCAAATAAGTTCTGCCTTGGAAGGCTGAGGTCCAGTTTGTTGCAGCTGAAAAGGTTCCACTTACGAGATTATGTTTCTGGGGGATGCATGATTGCCGAGAATCAGGAAAATAATTCCTATTTAAATTCATTTTTTTTCCTTTACTTTAGGGAGAGATTGACAATATCCCAAATAGCCACTTCTGTTTCCAGATAATGATGATAATTGCCAGTGGACTGTACTCTGCATGCTGTTTTTCAGATTGAAATCAGCAATGATACACTTGATACAAACTTACCTAAACACATCCTGTAGTCCTGGTAGTTTCCATCTCTGTAATTTAGTATTTTAACTTGTGGAATAAGTCATGCTTTAGGAGAGGATGTAGTTATTGTAGATGAGAAAAGGGAAGCTGTGTTTCATGGGTTTGCCTCCATCAGGAACCTGTGCTTCAAACTTTATTTCCTTCATGCAGATCTTTATGAAGGACTTGACGTTTCTACATCCTTCCTCAAATATTATCCTAATGGGCTGCCAGCAGAAATCCTTGCTGTTTTGAAAAGTCTAAACAAATGATGGTTGTTATGTTGAATGTAACAGTACTGAGTTCAAAACTCATGTGTTTGACCGTGGGTAAATCTCTGGATTTCCCTTTCTCCATTGGCAAGACTGTAAAATTATGGAAATAGTAATGGCTCTGCGCAATTCTTACTTAAATTGTTAAGGAAGCTATATGAACTGATGAACAAGGGCATTTTCTAGTATTTACTGTACAGTTTGAATGAAGCAAAGATTTAGTTTGACTGAGTTTTTTTGGCCTGAAGTTTTTATGATTGTGCTTCATGCAGAAATATGCTGCACTCAGTAGGATGTCTTTTGCATTTAACTTTGTATGCAATGAATCTTGGTCTCACGCAGCCCCAAGTCAAAGTAGTGCATGCCCTATTTAAGTAATGAGCTATTGATTTTAAAATTACTCATTTTATTACCATAATATGGAACTGGTAGTATTCTGAGAACTCATCTCTGAAATGGAGGCTCTTTGATTTCGGTTTGAGATGGGACAGAAATGGACTTTAGGGATTTTACCTATTAAAATTTGGTATATCACAGGTGGCAGGGACTCTTCAGCCTCGTGTAGAGCTGTGCAGATCACTGAAAGCATCTGGGAAGAAATGCCTCTTCTTCTTGCTTGATCTCAACCTTCTGAACAGGCTTGTAGTGTAATGTCACCTTCATTTGTTACTGGTAGCTCTACCTTGTTTGAATTCTGCTGCTAAGTATTTACAACACCTTCATGATCAAAGAACTGCTGCCAAGAAGGCTCATGGTGAAAAATTTTGACCTACTTTCACATTTGGCACCACTTTGCCTGCCGAGACAAGGTAGACTGTGAGCAGACCTTGAGGGGAGGGATCCACCCTGACTCTGAGACAATAAATCCCTCATGGCAAAGCAAACAAAAAGCACATTGCAGGGGCTAAACTTTCCCCCGCTTCTGCCCCCTCCTCTTGAGAATTCAAAGTGAGTTTGCTGGGAGAAGGGGTGTGGAGGTTGCAAGCTCAGTTCACTCTTATGTGCTTGTTGGTTTTCCATCCTTTTTTCTGCTACTGGTTCTTCACTCTGCAGCACCGGGGGCTGTGTGTGTGAACCAATTTGCTTTCCGCTATTGCTTTAAAAAGTTTTATCTGCTCATGCCATAAGATGATTGCAGGTCCCCTTCTCCTAGTACATAAATAAGTAAAAATGGCTACACATCTGATTTTTTCAAACCTTTATTTTTACTTTACAGGTCATGATGTTGTTTTCATTATGTAGTACATGACTGATACCCTATATTAGTAAGCTATATTTGTCAAATCATAGAGATCAGTTTGTGTGTTTTCTTACCAAGTATCACGTTGTGCTTCTCCTTTCCTTCCCTCTTCCCTCCCCATTGCATGTTAAACTCAAAACTTTGTAAAATTTTGGCAGTTTAGTATTCTCACTTTATACATCTAAATTGAAGTATAAAACTGGGTAGTATATGCAATAAATGTGCTGTACATGAAAAGAAAATCACAGGTGTTTTTTATACTTTTAATCTGAATATTACTTGAAAATGTCCATTTATTTCATTAGCCAAGTGTGGAAGAACCTTAAGATGCTTATTTTTTTAGTTGTAGATGCCTTATGTTGATCAGGGGAATTGATCCCAAGTTTTCTGAGCACTGTTTTTGGAACTTCAGCCTTCAGCTTTTTAAGGAATGATAATATGGATTTGTTTGATTTTGTCAACAGAGATGAAAGAATCAGAGCAAGGTTTGTGGAGGCACTGGGCTGATAAGCTTCAAATTCTGTATCTCAATGAATTGAGAAGAGAGTGTGACTTGGGTAAGGGAGAGGTGTTCTTTAAACCAAAGGTTGCCATGATCAGGTTCTCACCTGCCTTCTAACATGTATTAAGCCACTAATTGGTCACAAGGAAACTTGAAGGAAATGGTTTTATTAATTTGACTGAATGTTAAGAAAAAGGCTGGAGCCAGGTTTGCTGTTGACTCTTCAGTGGATGAGGATAGAGCACCACTTGGAAAATGGGAGTTGTGGAATGAAGGAAATAAGCCAATACACTGGCAGGATGTGTGAGCTTTTATAACATCAGGATGGTGATGGAGAGCTTTGGTTCTCCACTACGGGCTCTGAGAGTTGCATGTTCCATCCCACCCTGATATCCCTGAACAGGAGTGTGTTTGGCTTCCTCAATAAACAGGTATTTTCTTGTTATATCCTTTTCATAGCAGGGGTATTAATTGTTAGAAAAGATAATGTCTGAATGATACAGTAAATAATAGTAGGTTGAGAGACAGTGTGCAAGAGCTGTTGGTACTTATGGAGATCATCTCTTGCTCACAAAGTCACCATTGTGGTAGTCTTAATTCTTGTGTGGTGTTAAATATTCTGTGATTTGGGAGCCATACTTACATCATCGCTTTAGTAGTAATGCGAAATTTCATCCCTCAGAGTTGGAAAGTCACCAAAACAATAGTCTGTGACACATGAAAAATCTGGAGTTTGGAGGCTGTCCATTGGTGTCCTGATATCATCATCCTTCTCTATGTTCAGAACTTTAAATAAAAAGATCACAGCAACTTTTCTTTATTTAGTTTCCTCCTCCCCTCTGGGATTATTAATGGCTCTGAAGCAGATCTGGTCTCTTGTTTCATGATGTGCCTTAGAGACTGGATTCTGTATGAGACCAGTAGTAGCAGGAGTTGGGTGGTAAAAAATTAAGAAAACTTGCTCATACTTCTTTGTACCTGAAATAGTTCTGTAGGTATTTTAGAGCAGCATGACTTGCAGTGCTTACAATTCATGAACTTAAGCCCTAACGCTGCCTTTATTGCTACAAATGTCATGCAGTTTGTGCTGTGCAAGGATTTTATACCTAAAAGATCTTTAAAAAATTTTTTTTCCTACCTTTTTTGCTTGGAGATTATTTTTAGTAGCATTGTTTAATGAAAGGTACTAAACAATGTAGGACTTCTACAGATCATTCACTGTATCTGAAAGGTCCCATTTTAATGTGTATTTTATGCATTTTCTTCATCTACCATCTACTTTTATCTCAGCCAATGACAGTAGGATTCCTAAGGCTACTTTCTCTTTAAGGGAACACTGCTTACATAAATAGTCCTTTACACCATCTCCTTGTTTTATGATATTAATTGTTTATCAGAGGACAGGAAATATTCCTTAGAAATATGTTTTTTCTGCTTGTGCATGCCTTGTTACTATTTCAATTATGCAGATTCTTGATGCTGTGGAAATTTGTGCTTGATGACGCCAAGGCAGCTGCACGTTGTTAGCATTGTAGGCTGTCAGATGATCATGTGGGATTCTTGCAGCATGCAACATTCAATAGGATTGAAAAAGGGCTTTTGATGCAAGGCATAGCTTTCAGAATATATTTGTGCCTTTTAGTTAGCTAATAGAAAATCATAATTTATTATCTTTAAATTTAAAATGCTGCCTCATTTTTCTTCTGGTTGGTTTCATTTTGGCTTCACTAGAAGATGCATCTGGTACATCCACGATTGAGGAGTTTATTAATGATACTGTCGTTCAGTTCACTTACTTTTTTTCCTTTTAGAGTCCTAGCTAGCCCACAGATTACATGATCACATGTTCATCCAGTCATTCATATAGAACACAAACCACCATGCATGTTTTCTTCTTCTTTCTTTTTCCTCTCTGCCTTTTTTATTCCTTTTAAGTTGCTTTGTCATGTTCTCTTTTATCATCAAGATCAGTCTTTGTCTTCCCCTCGCTGCTATTTGTTCTGTATTTTCCCATGCTTGGTTACTGCAATATTATTTGATTAACGGGCTGTGATGATGATGAACCTGCACACTGGAGGAGCAGCTACTACAGTGGTGATGAAGGGATGTAATAATGGTCGCTATCCTCGGAATTCTCTCTACAGTGACTGCATAATAGAAGAAAAGGCAGTGGTCCTGCAGAAAAAAGACAATGAAGGATTTGGATTTGTGCTCAGAGGGGCAAAAGGTATGTGCTTCTGTGTGTGTATGTGTGATGTGCAGTGGCATGAAGAAATTTATATATCTTGGAATATAAGCAGGAATTATTCTTGGTGCACTTGGTTGCTAGACAACAGGATTCTCTGTATGCTGTACTACTCAGATGGATTTTAGTGGCTTCTGTATGAAGCAGTTTGCATTTTTACATAGGAGAAGCACTGTATAATCATTGGGGGGGGAGAAAGTTTTGTATTTTTATTGTGCTGCTGTGTGTGAAATTTTGTCATTAACCTGTTTTGTCATGCAGTTTACCTAACTATGGGAAACCTGCTTTCCTTATAAAACCTGCTTCTTTGTTTCATATGTCAGTCTATTTAAATAGGTCTGCGAGTAGGAATAGACAAGAGAGTGATATTTTCTTTAAATTAGGTGTGGATCTTCTGCAAGGTGACATTGGTGCAGTTTTAGTATGAAAATATGAAATTTTTTTTGTATCTTCAGAAGCTGCACGTATGTTGCATGGCCTGTAGTGTGCTCATTTTTAAAGCTGTTCATATGTTAAACTGCATGGTACTTTCCTGTAGGCTAAAATCTATAATCATGGCATTCTTAAGAGTTAAAAAAGGCATTCTATTTAATGCTCTGCTTTTTAACTTTCAGCGCAGTTTGCTCCTTTTGTATTTAAAAAAGATATATATGATGGTATGTCCCAGCTCTTGCTCCCCCTCATTTTACATGGGTTCTCCCTTGCCTTGCTTGAGCATGAAAATTATTCCATGTCTTCATCCTTGGGACATGGTTTCTGCTCTGCCTGTTCCCCACCCATAAATCAGGGCCACCATAGATTTTCAGTGTTGTAAAAGCTTTTCTAGGCTTAGCTAAACAAATTTTTTGAAGTTGTAAATAGAAAAAGCAACAGCATGACCTTTTCCCTGAGCACTGGTGGGAGTTGTCTGTGCTTTGAGCAGAGGTTACTCCCTCTGGGTAAACCTAACAATTCTCCCCAGATTTTCTCTGGAGCAGTGAGGGTGCCTCAGGTTAAAGACCCAAGGACTTTCCTGCTTCTCTGTGTACGTGACACAGGGAGAGGGAGGGTTGTTACAGGGCCAGCTGTGCCTCCTTTCCTAAAAAGTGATTTATTTTGGTATCTTCTTTGTTACACACATCTACACGGAGAAGGAATAATTCTGTTTGATCTTTGTCATCCTTTCCCACCCCACCCCTCACCACCCTCAGTTTGGCCAGGAGCTCTCCTCTAGCTACACTACATAATTCATTTCTAGCTAGATGTTGCCAGAGTTTCAAGCATTTTGCTAGGCACACAAAAGGGTTACTTGAACTCATACTGAATATACTGGAATACTCAGGATCCTGCTATTGCCTTGTACACCTTGATCTGGTTTGAGTCAGTAAAGAAGCATGTATTTTCCTGTCTGAATTGAAGGCCTGTGGATTGCTATTGCAGAGAGATTTCACTCTGTCCCCACATTCTGATCTCTTAAGGGATCCTCTTACTTTCAGCACCCACCAATTTTTAACCCCAAATTTGGATGGCCAATAACAGGCCTGTAGTCAAGTCACATTTGCAAGCACTCCATAACTTTCTTTTTTTAATGTGGTATTTATTTTTAAAGCTGACACACCAATTGAAGAATTCACCCCAACTCCAGCCTTTCCTGCTTTGCAATACTTGGAATCTGTGGATGAAGGGGGAGTAGCATGGCAAGCTGGCCTGAGAACTGGAGACTTTTTGATCGAGGTAGGAGATCCTGAAATTTGATTCTCAGTGCTCTGTTGGGGAAATAGGGACATTCCCACTGCAGAATTGACTTTGGAAAAAGTGTGTGATGCTTCTGAGCAGGAAGTTCTGTGGACTAACACCAGTAATGTGCTTCACTTGATCTATTGAAAAACCTCATGCAGCATTTAGGAAAGTAGTTACAGAGAGCAATGGTCAGTTTGGCTGGGAATCTTCTGCTTGTTCTTTTTGGACTTCGGGAATACTCTCAGAGATATTTGGGAGGGTTTATTGTCCGAATGAAGATACTTAGATTCATTTCAGTATTTATTGTAGGCTATCAGTTCTCTTTTATTCTAAGTATTTTTAGAGAGTAACCAAAATCAATTACTTTTTCTGCAATCAGAAATATCTGAGGTCTAGTGCTGTTTAGTAACCATGGAGAATAAAGCAAATTACTTTGGCTTGGAATTGAATTGTTCTAACAGTGCACTGTAAATACAGAAAAGAAGCAATGGGTGTTATTGCAGTATAAATTACCTTATAAAAATGGGTATATTTAAATACTCCATTTGTACCAACAATACCTCCACGTTTGATATTTTGGAGGATTTTTGGTCAGTATTTTAGGTGTTGGTTAAGTAGTTGGTTCTCCTTTTGAGTGTTACTGGGCAGTTTGCAGCAAAATCATGATTTGGGATTTTCTTCCCCCCCCCAACCTTTTCATAACCAACAAAGGGATGCTGTGATTCTGTTCAAATGGGTACTGAAAATAGATCTTTTGGGATGGATTGATCAAGTCTTGTCTGTAAGATCTATTGATTTAGTTTTATTTTATGCTTCCTCCTTCCATCACATATCTATATTGGGAAGGTATTTGCTGGTGCTCCATTTATTTCTGCAGAGCTGCTCTTTCCATTGGGAAGAGGGTATAATATGCAGCTTTTTTGTTGTTGTGTGCCTTGAAATCCCATGGTGATTGAATTTAAATAGTTGCACCACTTCTTCGCAGTGGAGCAATGAAAGAACGGGCTTTGCAAGCTCCTAAAGTAAATAGATGTGGTTTTTTTTTTTACATTTCCCTTACTGTTTGTTTACTTAAAAATAAGCATTTAACAAACCATTGAAGACCAGCTTAAAATCTGTATTGTTGTGTTCTCTGGGCGAGGATCCTTTCAAAACGATCATTATTGATATTAGGTGGGGCTTTTTAAACAGGGTTTTATTTTTAGAAGTTGATTTCTTGTTGGGCTTTTAGGAAGTATGAATAGTCTCTACTGGCAGATTTCACAGATAGATTTGATGGTGAATAATGTGCAATTTAATTGAGAGTATTACAGAAAGACAACTATGCCTATGGATTTTTTTAAGATCTGTGAAGGGATGCAAGAACTCATTCTGCACAAAGCTTTACTGCTTTTTTTGGCAAATGAGGGAAGAATAATAATTAATTGTCTAGACAATTTACTCCTAGCCTTAACATAGAAGAGCAGTTAAACATGCATATCCATTGCTGAATCAGAACGTTAATCCATACTCCACCATATCTGTAATTAATTCCGAAAGAAGCCATTATTACATGCAAATCAAATCCATTTCTGTGTAATTTATGTTCATCGGGGTTATTCCCTTCTGAATTTTGCAACTTAATTATGAGGAAGTGCTAATCCTGAGAAATGACAACTTTGCTGTTGCAGAAGACTTTTGTGTTGGAGAAAGACAGGGGTTTTTTCTATTTTATGAGCAACATGCAGTGCATGGTACTGGCTGTGAGAGAAAGCCATCTTTGAAGGTATTTACAGTGATGCAAAAGAAATTGCTGCTGAAATATAAGTGACTGGTCCACCTGCACTTCTAGGAATGCCAAACTCCTTTATTTCATGTATTGAACCCACAATTCAATTTACGTGGTGCAGTTGGTCTGTCTTAGTGCTAAATGATTTCTCCCCTGCCTCTGAAGTTTATGCTGCTGTGTGTAAGTGCCACCTCAACCATTCGTAAGTAATATAATGCATTCATCATAAATGCCACATGGATAATAAAAGAGTTAATGGGCAACTAGGATCGTAATTAGTCCCATTTATAACACTTGCAGCAAGTGACAGACTTCAGAGAAGGTAGAGTCCACTCTGGCAGGGAGCAAAATGTGAGGAAGAGTAGATGTTTCACTCCTGCTTGAGGAGGTTCAGTGGCTTGGGGTCATGGAGATAAAAGGAGCCTCACTCTAGAAAGGCAGGTTTGACAGGAAGATTGATCCTGTCTATGGAAGCAGGAGAGATCAAGAGGGTAGGAGAAGACAAGGTATCATTTCTTCATGTGTAGTTCTGGTATCTTCTGAAGGGGGTAAAACTTCAAAATCAGTTATGAAGAATACTGATAATTCAGTGTTGGAGTTGATGCATGTTGAGCAGAACAAATAAAAGATTTATACAGGAAAGAGAAGAAAAGGTAAAAGGATTAGGTATTAGCTGGAACAAGGCTGGAATGATATCCTATGACTGAGGTTTTACCAAGTTTTCAGTTTTTCTATATTAAATACTTTAATACTGATCTGTCCAACCTGTACAATTAATTTTAGCATGAGACTTCAGATATTAATGTTGCACTTGCCTTTGGAAACAGTGTCACAGAGTCTTCACAGATTTCTTCAAGGATGTGTTCACAGAGTCTTCATGGAAATTTTTGACTGTGTATGGTTTTTCTTTTTCCTTAAAACCTGGTCATGATTTTGTGATAAAAATTGTGAAGTGTGTAGTGGCTTTCCTGGATGAGCACAGATCAAATGTACTGGAAAAGTGCACGACTAGTTTTAGAGCTGAAAGATTGAGGTAGAGACAACTGTCATTAGATATGAATTTTCATGAGCTATTAAATGGATGCCAATGCATGTGATTTTTTTCTTAGCTTTGATAAGCAATCAGAAAAGGAGGATGATTGTGATTTGGTTTCTATAAACCTTTTTGTTATTTTTTGTTATTTTAGTGATGTTTTCTTGAATATTGATATCTGCCAAATTGAAAAGACAAATAAAGTAAAGCAACATATTAGAGCAAGTGCTATCCAACCTAATAATTGCAGCTTCCATTAGAAAGGGATTTAAAAACCTACAACTGTCATTAATTCCAAAGCCTTTGTAAGTCACTGATAATTCATCAGTGACTGGATTTCTACACTGCACTTGTTCAGGTTTGTAAATGTTCAGAGAGTTCTGACTTGAAACATGACTTTAGGAATTCTTTAAGTTGGGGGTGTGTTTTCTTGGGAGATTGCTTTGCTGACATACACAAACCTAACTCTTTGAATAAAGAAATCCATTAAACTGGAAGACCTGTTTTAACTTAAGAATAGCTTTTTTGTGCTTTTTTGTGTGGTAGGATGTGGACTGTCTTTCTAAATTAAAACCCAGTGGGTTATTAACTATTTGCTATTGTTGTACTCATGGGTGTGCAGCTTGTTTTGCAGGTGCTGCATGATTTGATATGTGTTTTTATTTCATGAGCGTATCTCATACAAACAATAATATTATAATATCAATATTCAGAAAGCACAGTTAATTCTGCAATATTTTACCAGAATAATGTTTTGTTCTCTAAATGAGGCATTGAAGTTTGCATTATTGTGTCATAAAATCTCTTATTTTTCCAGATAAATGGAAATGTTATTGTCTTTGGAATAGCATGGCTGCTTATTTACATTCCAGTTAAAATATAAACTAGACAAAACTGGTGAATTATTCATGTAAGAAATCAAAAGGTAAAATTCAAGATTTAATTTGAAGATCAAAACCAGAGATGATAATAGAAGAAATTTCATCATTTTGCTGCAGAACTCTTCGGTTGGTACTAATAGTAAAACATGCAAAGTGGTCTGTAATGTAATTGCCTGGGTTTTTTTAACCGCAAGAGCTTACACAATTTACTAGTACAAACTTTTCTTTAAGTAAGTAGTGATAGATGAAAAATAGACATTTTACTTAAGACAGCATTATTTCATCATTGTATTAAAGATATCTATCCCCTGACTATATGTAAAAAAGATCAGTAAACATTTAGGGAGACATTTAAAATATCTGAAATATCTTAACAATTTACACACACAAGTAACATTATTAATATTTAGCAGTAGGTCATGTGTTTGTTTTATTCTAGCTCTTTATGCAAACTTCATATCTGATCTGGAAAGCAAACTTTTAACTTTATTATTAACTTTATTTTTGCAACTTAGACTACAACCCAAATGAATATTTTTGGCAAGCACTGTTATGCCTTACACTGGTATTCAGTGGCTGGGTGAATTAGTGGTTTTACAAAGCCATGTGTTTCTGATTTAAATCCCTTTAGCAATAGAGAAACCTTCCCATCCTCGATAATCTTCATTAATTACCCAGTGGCTGAGTTTTCTCTTATTTCTAGTGTGAACTTTGCTGGCTTCTACCACCAGATAGAAATCTAAATTGTTTCTTTTTTCAGCCTCATGGGGACCACGAATTTTTTTCTCTCTTGGAAATAAAGGGAGGCTTTGTTGGTATCTTTTTAATAACAGAGATAATCACATTGCAACTGAAAGTTTGCTCATACCCTCCTGGAAGTGTGGATCCCAGCTCTATGCAGTACGTAGGAAGAGCCTCCCTAGAATTGTGTGTAGGAAGAATAGAGCAAACCCAGTCTTATTCTTACATATTCATTTGCTGTGTTTGCCTCTCACACTTAGGCCTTTTGGTGGACAAGAAGAGTAAGGTCCTGTCTTGTATTAGGGATTTTTGGTGCCAACTTGGCTGCTGCTCCTGGCCATGCAGAGAGCCTCCCCTTTGGCAAGAGAACAGCCAGGCTGGGAGCTGCTCTGTTCCTAGACAGCATCTAGTCCAGGTTTTGGTTCAGCTGTACAAACAGAATTCTTGCATCTTTTTAATGAGGAGACATTTGCCAAAGCTGCAGTAGTACTGCAGTGTTTGAGCATATATAAATATATACTTATATATATATGAGTCCCTGCCCATAGGGGGTTGGAACTTTAAGGTCTTTAAGGTCCCTTCCAACCCAAACCATTCTAGGGTTTTATATATATTATATACACACCTATTCTGGCCACCATTACTTTTAAATCTGTATATTTAATTGACACATTGTTTGATTTAACCAACCAGTAGAGGAAAAAGCTTATTTCTATTAACCAGTTACTCCTCATCTGCTTGGTGTCCTCTGTAAATGATGTTTATTAAGCACAAGCAAACCCCTGATACTTCTTCAAATGAAGGCTGTCAAAGTCCAAAGAAATCTTTCTTCCTGTTTTAGTTTTGGAATTTTTCTGCTTAAGTGTAACTGCAGATGTACTGGAGAGTTGGGACAGTGGGGTCTTGGAAAAATAGCAGCTGTGGTACAAGTGTTGAAAACTTCAATGTATCTGCACAGTCTGACCAAGTGGATTAATTTTTCACTTGATGAAGTATTTTGCTTTCTTTGCATTTCTTTCCACTTAAACTCCGTAAGTGAAGGTTTGGGTGTTTTGGGGTTTTTTTCCTAATTTATGTTTTTAGTGGATGGTGGCAGCCGAAGGAAATTGTTGGACATTTGGATCTTCACAAAAACACTGCACATAATTATTTTTCATTGTTCTTTTTATCTGTTCCTTACATGCCTCCTCTAACCTGTGGGAAGTGATGGGCTTCCGAATGTGCTCAGGGTGATCATGAAAAGGATGAAAACTCTTGTTTTATTCTAAAAGTACATTAGTAAGACTGTTACCTTTACAACATAGATGGAAATGGATAGACAAAAAATAATTTGCTTCTTAGAGGAGCTCAGTTATTCACACCTAAGCAAATAATATGCTTTAAAATAAGACTGAAAAGCAGACAAAAAGTAAAACACTTTGCTTCTCAGGCTGTAAGCAAAACTGGCAATCATTTTCCTTGATTCTATGTAAGGTTTATATTGGGCTTGTGTCCCAAGGTGCAAGAGAAAATGGTGATATTTATCTGATTCCCAGAAATTTAACAAGTAACTGAAACTGAGAACTGATTTTTATGCTTCTTTGAGAGGAGGATTTGGAAGGAATTATGTTGATAATGGCAGCAACTGTCAGAATTAGCTGTGTCCATTCAGTTCTCTGTTTTCAGTTTTAAGGCATCTGGACCTAAATACCACAGTATTGTAGGAGAATTTCCTAGCATTTCTATTCTGAGGGATTCCAGCAAAGCTCCTGGGACTGTGTGTGGAGCGTGGAGATATCCATAGGGAGCTTTCTGACTTGTAGTGAGTATGAAAACCACTATTTCCCTGACTTCCTACTATAAACCCCTCCAAAAATAGCAAATTTGTATGAAGATATACAAAAGCTTATATTTGGATAAGCTGCTTAGTATAAATAGCCAGTTCTTGGCCACCTAGAAGCCATCCAGTGGCATCCAGCCATCTTGGCCATCCAGCGTTTCACAGAAAGCACAGCCATGGATGGTCTTCCCTCATGCAGAAATCTCTTAGTCCTCTGTTCAAGTAATACGAGTATAATCCATCTCTTCAATTTTTAACACTTAGGCGTTGAGATTAGGTATTAAAACTCACACCCCAAATAAATAACTGCCTTTTTGCAGTATGCTTTGGTGATTACTGGGAGACATTATATTAAAATTAATTTCTCTGAAGCCTGTTAGCTTTTTTTAGCCTCTTGATACTATGGAAACCTGATTGCTGGAATGGAGCTATATGAAAAACAGTGCTTGTGCCTGGTATTTTAGGGGAGAAAATGCAATTTCTTTTAGGTGCAAAATTGGAGGTGAAGGAAAGCAGATGAATTGTTTTAAATGGTGGAGAATGAGGTGACAAATTCCTGTTGTTGAGGGCTGCAGCAGAACTGATCTACGAACCTGGAATTTTCCTTTTCTTTCTTTTCTGCCCCTTTTTTGGAGGAGGTGCAGGCATCTTACAAGCAGGAGAAATATTACAATGAGGTGTATTATGGTTTATTTATTTATTTATTTATTTATTTGTCGATAGTTTTCTTTCTCTTATTCTGAGACTGGGAATCTAGTTATGTGATGCTGAAATGCTCAGTTTGCTGGTTGTATTTCATCAACCACAAGTCTGTGCAGAGGTTAAAAGGAAGATGCTTAACATCTGATAATCCCATGCTTCATGAGTAGTAAACTTCCACTCTCTTCCTACCTCTTTCTCCCCACCCAAAATTCCAGGTTTTCTGAAGAAATAGCTTCACTAATGATCCCTAACTAGGCAAATATATATTTGCTGTCATCTGCCAATGCAGAAAAGCAAATGAAAACTCTGTAACTTGACATGTAGTGTATTCATTTAGTTTTCTTCACAGGTTTTCCTGAAAATAATAATCTTTTAGCCTGTTCTGTGGAATGAGGTTCCTAAGCTCTTTTCAATGTTTCAGAGGGGTTAGATAAATCACTTTGTGTTAGTACATAGAACAGGCTCCCCACTGCTTTTGTGTGGGTGATAGGAGCTGCAGAAACACTTAAAGAATTTCTGAACTTTTGGATCTAATCTAGCAGAAGCTCTATATTCCTTTAATTATTTTTTTGGTATTCAGTTTCTAGCATGTGTCTTCTATAGAAGAGCGGGTTCAGATTTAATCCATTAATTACTTACAAAAGCAGGAGAAGGCTTTCTTCCCTGTTCCTTTTCTCCTCCTTCTCTGACTGTAGATATAAGAAAAAATCACAAAATTCTGCCCTGCCTCTCAGTTTAATTTGGGCCCTTATACTTTGGAGTATGCATGAATAGTATAAGGGTCTGTATTCTGTGGTAGAAAATAGAATTGATCCAAACATGAACATAGAAGGCAATATAGTTTGACAAATATCGTGAAAACCTCGCTGATGGTGTTACATGGGAATCTTCAGTTTTGGAGGTTGATCCCAATAATTGGGTGATCATTCCACCCAGGGCTGCTGTGCTTCTCCAGAAATTGTTGTGCAACTATGCAGGAGTTGAGGGAGAAGGTCATAGCAGAAGAAGACTTTCCAAGAAATCCCTGCCTTGTTTTATTCCTCTACAAAGCATTTCCTGTGGCTTGAGAAAATTTAAAAGTGTGTAAGTACACAGAGAAAAAAGCCATGGAAGAGTTTATTTACAATTGTAACTTTACTAAAATAAGGAATGAGGAAATGTGCAAAGTTCTGGCTTTGTACTCCCCAAAGCTGGGTTTATGAGTCAGATACCAAAGTCCTGCCTTAATGATGTTATATTTTATTTAAAAGAGATATAAGCAGCAAAGTCCAATAATTCTTTTATTTCACAATATGAACTTCCCTGGTATTTTTATGACCATTCTTTCTTTCAGAATTTTTCTTCAAACAATTTTTCACAATGGACTCAACCTGTAGCTTGGCTTTTCAGAGCTAGATAGATTTGTGAGGGGCAATAGTCATTGTTGACAGACTTGTAAGTTGTTAACTGCATTTGGTATATTTATTTACACTGAGGGTGATTATGACTCACTTTCACTGCTAAATTAAAGAGAGAGCTCTTTTTAAATGACCAACAAAACATTTATTGTAATCATTTTCTTCAAGTTTCTTGTTATTTTTGTATCTAAGTATGCTTTACGGACTAGCTATTATGGAGCTGGCTTGGACAAAAGCATATAGATTAGGAATTGAATTGAAGATGTGCTTTGCTATTTGGTTCCCATTATTCCCTGTGCATTTTTAGAATAGTTTTGAGATCTTTAATAGAAAACAAGTGTACACCTAACAAAGCGGATTTTTTCAGAGTTAGAAATTATGTAGGCACCTATTATCCAAGACTCAAAGACCAGGGGTATTTATTCCCAATTCTTTTTTTTTTTTCCCATTTTTTCTCATTTTCTGCAGTTCTTCCTCATTTTTCTGCGGATTTTCTGTTTCTTCTCCGTGTCCCACGCAAACCTTTTCAGAAGTGCTGTTCAGAGTTCAGTCCTCTTGCTTTTTTCTTATGGTGTGGGCCCAAAACTGGGTGCTTGAGCTTGTCCTGTTGGGTCTCCTGAACATTTGGATTGCGGTGATTTTTTCTAGATGAGTCTTGTTCTGCCTGTAAAGGTGTGAGAACCTCAGTATTGAAAAATGATGCTTCTCTTTGGCAGCTCTGTATTTAAAGAAACATGACTTTATCCCGTCTGGTAGCAAATGATGCAAAACAAAATTAGATTCATTTTGTATAGATTAGGATCCCTTAATGTGATCAATGTTATTTATGCTATTAATGTTAATGTTGCCTATCACTGGAATAGAAAGGTTGTATGAACAGGTTTTTCCTTCTCTGCAGGGTTTAGTTGATAAATTCTTGTGTTTAACATGAAGTGTTTGGAACATAAAAATGTGAATGTCTCAATATGTGACACTGTTGTAAAACTCACCAAGAATACATTTTTCAGACAGGAATATTGTCACCTTCCTGACATTACAGAGGAACTTTCAATAAATGAAATTCTGACTTCGTATGCGTACTAACCCATGTCTAATTGCAGGATTAATAGAGAAGCTTCAGCTTGACTCTCTGAATATTAAAAAACATTTGATATTTCAAGTAGTTTTCTCTATTTTGCTGCTTTTAATGTACAAATGAATGTCATTAATCCAATTTACATTTTTTTTCCTAAATACTTTTTGATGTAGTAAGATGTAAAAGCTATTTCTTTCTGATTTTTTTTAGTGATGATCTTATGCAAAAATGCTGATGCCAGGCAATTATCCACCGAGAGAGTTTTCAACACAGTTACTCATAACAAACATCAGATCAGTGACACAGTGGCGGTTCTTGGGAAATGTATGATCCCATTCTAAGCATTAACTTTCAAATTGGCAGGATTGTGCAAATCTACATTTTAGAAAATGCTGTTTATTCACTGGAGAAAAGTATAGAAAACTATAAAAAGGAAGATACTAAAAATATCCAGGTAGTAAACTTCTAATTCTTGCTTACTTGTACTTCAAGTGTTCATGAATTTTTCACTATTTTTAAATACAGAGATATTTTGTGTCATTATCTTAGAAAAATAATAGTTGAAAATAAAACCTCTCCTCTTTAAACATTTTTGTTATAAATCTGTATAGGAAGGGAAAACATAAATATGTGGTTCTCAACAAACATTTCATTAAAATCTCATCATTATCTTTAGTTAAATCTGTTTTTTGTTGGGCTCTGGCAATAGAGAGCAATATATAATATAAACAGTACTAAACCTGGTGCCAAACTGTTCATGTTTTGAGTTGCCACTGAGCAATGGCTCAGTAGGAAGCTTTATTTTTTTTCAGACATACTTGTTGAGACTGTATTATTGGCTAGTTCCTCATATTTGGTTTGACAGTTGTCTGGCATTTTTGTCCTCAAAAGGTCTTAATGGAAAAAATAGCAGCAGTTTGTTGGTTTGTTTGCTTTTGGTCTTTGGTTTGGTTGTTTGGGGGTTTTTTCCTTCTAATATTTAAATTCCATTGTTTTCTATAGATCAGAAACTTTTTTCCCCCCTTCTTCTGATTTTGGTTTCCAGTCCAGAGGGTTCTGAGTAGCAAAATACTGCCTTCAATAAAATATGCCATGTCTGCACAGCAACTTAGTTATTGTTCTGTAATAATATCTTTAGAAGAAGTGTTTCTTTTGAATTATTATTTTAATTAGTTTTCATCCACTTTGGTTACTGGTCTCTCCTGTGCATACAGAGAACTGTCTCATAGCAAAGTTTACTCTCTAATTGTAGAAAAATTTCTTATGGTTTTCTAGTTGTTGCAAACAGAGTGAGATGCTTTAAAGGTTTATCTTGTCTCACACATGATTTTTATAAAGCGTTGTCCCACTGGGCTCTCCTGAAGGCTGGAGCTTGGAGGAGCCACCTTCAAATCCCAGCTTTCTCTCTAGTTATGGGAAAGTTCCTGCCTGTCTACTCTTTCATGTCTTAAATATAAAATGGCAATTTTAGTCTACATGACCTACAGACTTGAGTGTTTTATGTCTTTATGCAAACTTAAGGTAGGGTCAATAAACAAATCCCAAAGGATCCTCCTGGTCTCTGCAAGCCCTGTCTGTTTCTAGCACAAGAAGGGTGTGATGTTATTTGATGCTTTCAACATATATAATCTGTAGTTACAAGGTTTACAGTGATGTCTTACTGCCTTCTACTCATCTTTGATAAGTTAAACTTGGAGTGTTTCACACTTATTTCGAGTAAGATTCTCCAAGTAGTGGATGAATTCTCAGAAAGGCAGAGACACCAAAAATCGATAAAATGTAATTCCAGCATACTTTTCTTTTGTCAGTCTTTTGCTAATGAGGAAACAAAATCAGGAAAGAAAACCCTTACAAATGTAATCCCAAAAGTTGAAAGAGAAGGAGAGAAAACAAAAAAAAAATGGGAAAAAGGTGATTACAAGTTGTTTTTTTTCTGTCAGTGTACTGAGACATTTTGATCTGGTGGTTTAACAGACCGTGAGGTATTTTGTGATGCAGAATAAAGCTTCAAGATATCAATCTGAGGATCAGCTTTGTACTTGCAAGTTAACAGCTTTACTGAATGGCTCTGTTGGGATTTTAGGATATTAAGGCTGGTTGAAAGAAGAAGGTTATACTTAGACATAAAATTAGAGAAACTAATTTAAAGTGTGGTGTTTACTAAAGCTACTTTGCGACGTAGAAAATGCATACCAGCTTATTTAAAGAAGGAATAAAGATTGTCCAAGCCAAAATAAAATAGTATTTTTTTTATTCAGAAGTTAAAATTATGGCTTTGTAGATATGATTTCTTTCTTAATGACTCCAAACCACAGCTGGGTTGGGTCTGGTTGTCCCAGGCTGGGGATACAAATGCTCAGCAGACACTTCAGGCAAGCATGTAAGTTGAGCTGGATAAATCCAGTCCATGTGTTTCCACATCAATACTAGTGGGAAGCCAATGGCAGGACATGTTTTGAAAAATTAAACATTTGAAAGTTGTCAGATTTATGGCTTTATATCAAGGCACTGAATCACTCAGAGATCATAAACAGTAAAATATGTGAGTAAGGCTTGTAACATACTGTTTATATGTGGAAAACAGCATAAATCCAGCACTTCCTAACATCTGGGAATCCTGACTAATCTTTAAAAAATAATTTTGTTTTCTAAATTCCTCACTTTTGAAGGATTTTTTGGTTGTATTTCATTGATTGTTATCTGTAGATTCCACACTCTCCTTATATCCTCCCATGTCCTGTCATCTTAATGGTGATGCCACATGTACTGACTCTGTCAGTTGCTATAAGGTAACCCTGTGGTTCAAGCAGAGATATCCAAATTGGTGTACCTTAGCTCATCCCTAAAATTACCTTCAGAACCCAGTAGTACTCAGACGTATTGAAAAATGATATTCCAGCTCCCTGGAAGTGCTGTCACGTGTTTCACGTTTTCCAGGCGTTCAGGGTGGCCAGAGACATGTGGTCCAGATCCATCCCTTTTCCCTCAGCATTACTAATACCAGTGGTAGCATGAGCTGGATAGAGCTGCCTCAGCCACCATATGTATCCATCTCTTCAGGCTGTTCATGTTTTATGGCAGCTCTGGCAGCCTGCCAGGCATTTTCTGACTAATGCAAGCAATGGGGAATAATAATATGAACCCTTTTGTATCTCAGCCAGCCATGATTAGGATTTTGTGGAGCCTCCCCTGCTCACCCTTTCTCCTCCTCTGTGCCCCTCAAAAGGTATCACTGAAGGAATCTTAGGATGCCTAAATATAGACATGGATATGGATAAGCTTTCTCAGGAGGTGGAGAGGGTAAAAAAGCAAGATGATATGATTCTCCTTCTGACATTTTTTCCCAGCAGTTTGAAGAGATAATGTGTGATTCTTTGTTTTCCCTTGTTCTGCTTCCCTCCTAAGGTCAAACATGAATGGCAACCATGGTGGTTAATGCTGACAACCTTTCTCCAGCCTTGTCTGTCTTCTACAAGTGAAAGGTTTGCAGTAGCAATATAATACAACAGTGTAAGGCTTTTGCTTGGCTGAACCAAAAGCTAATGCTTCCTAACTTCTGCATGGAGTGATTTCCAGATCATCAGAGGACACTAATTCTATACTGAGAGCTGGTGGCTGGGGATGGTTGAGCTAGGAGTATATTAACTTTATTAAACTATTGATGCCCACCACTGCCTTGGCGATAAGACAACTGTATTTTGATAAAGGCAGAGCAGATAATGGATGAATAAACTGTTCTTTTCTAATACAGGGAAATCAGTGCAGAAAAAAAAAAAAGAGCACATGGGGTTGAATTTCCAGGGAAATAAACAGAAGACCACAAATGTTTATTTTACTAACACTACTGATCTGCTAATCAGCTTTGTCACATTTATGAGAATCTTCATCAGAGATTCCACCTGGTCTAGTGGAGGATGTCTCACCCATGGCAGGGGGACTGGAACTACATGGTCCTTAAGGTCCCTTGTAACCCAAACCATTCTATGATTCTAGGATTATTTGAGATCTCTACATGGGCCCAGACAACTTTGTTGCTTTTCTCTGCTTAGATAAGTGCCCCATTATTACATCCAACAGCCTTCCTGCTCTTGTGCCTTCCTTCCCCCCCTCTTGAAGATGTAGATTTTATACTTAGCTGTTGTTAAGTGTGTTTAATGTAGGAGAGGAAGGTCCATGTTGTTGACTTGCTGCCATCTCCCATCGCCTGATGCGTGTCAGCCCAGCATACCTTCCCATCCTCAGGCTTGTTAATGAGCTTCCCTGGGCTTCCTGCCTGGGAGCAAACAATACCACTTCACCAGCTCTCTAATTGAAGCAGCATAATTATGAAATACTTGGACTCCTTCCACATCTGAAATAAAGCAGCTGTGTTATAATGTTGTGATCAAATTCTTTCACTGTTATATGACCTAATAAATGAACGATTGGGAATTGTGTATTTGTGACTCAGTCTGTCACTAAAATATCCTAATTCCATCAGTGGTGTTTTAGATAAATTTCCCTGAATGGGGACTGGTTTGCTTGGTTGAAAAGAAACTTGGCTGTTCCATGCCATCAGTTCTAGGAGGACTGAGTTAGTGGTCTCTGGTCTACAGAAGGGTGGTGAAGAAACTAGAAAATAATAAAATATTTCTGCAAAGAATTGTTTTCACAGAGAAATGCCTGTTTCATCAGTTTAGTGAGAGACGTAGGTCAGCTCCTGAGAGCTCTCAAAAATTGTCCTGGTTTGATGCCCAAGGATCTTTGTGGATACACTTTATGTAGCTTGACACCTCCGGAGAAGGATTAATACTGCATGTGGCAGACAAACCCTTGCTACAATAAGCTTAAGGGTAAAAAATAAAACAATTTCAGAGTCATATCTGGTTTGCAAAATTACTTTCTTCTGAGTTAAGCTAAACATTACTTTTCAGGTGTTCAAGTATTTTTATTTGCTTTGAAACTGGAAATTTAGCATCCTTCTATATAGGCTGGCCTGCCTTAGAAACACCTTTCAGAACAAAAGTTATCTGCCCATTTTTCTCTTTCTTTCTTGCTTTTTTTAATCTATTAGGAGTACAGCCTCCAAAAGAGACGATATAGTTAAATGGCTTCTAAACGTCTTAATTTAGGATTAAGAAGTCTTGGTTCAAAATTGCAAATATGAACAAAGGAGAAAAGACTTTGAACCCTGCAGAGTTAAAACTGTAGTATGTCTCACCAAAATAGATTTTGAGGAAGAACTAGCCAAAGGCATAAAGTCTGACTTTAGATGTTTTTTTCTTTCAACCATATAGGAAGGTCTGCCAGAGGTCAGCAGACCTGGACAATGATGGACCTTTAATAGGCAGCACTGTTAAAAGAGAATGTTATAGGTGAAAACCTCAGTGGGTTCTTAGTCGTAGTGGTAACTACAGAGGAGCTTGGGATGCATCTTCTTCCTCAGCACACTGAAAATTAAGGACCAATAGTGCAATTTTGCATTTTCCTTTGGTCAGTTGTGGTCTGACCTGTTGGTCCATTGCTGTCCTGAGGTGCAGGGTCCCACCTTCCCCCTTAGCTTAGTGCTGCCATCCACAAATGGCAATTTGTGGGCCCAGCTGAAAAGCGAAAGAAATAAAAACCATAGGCTCAGTGATTCAGAACCATCCAGAGCCACCTGGAAAGCCTCTTGACTGCACAGAAATAACAGACATGTCAGACCAAGACTACCAACTGTTAGAGGACAGAAAGAGTGGCAGTAAATTAAATTTTTCATGTTTCACATCAGGTAGGTCTGACACGTGGCATAGATTCATATTCATATATCCTAATATTGAGCAAGAACAAAATACAGCTGCTAAATTGTAAAATATGTGTTTTATTTGTTGTGCAAACATATTAAATGTTTCTCCTTCCACATTTTTTTGTGTACCTTCTGGAGAAATACCATGAGCAGAATTCAACACCAAGAAATAATCAGTGCACTTTCAGAAGGTTTACTTTTGTGTTAAATATGGATCAAAAAATGGCATCACTAAGGATGGAAAACTTGGTGAATTGTTCCCTCCTAAATACCTAAACCTCTGAATCTTCAAGAGTGAGGAGAGAGAGCCCTGAGCAGCCAGTAAGTACAACATCTCCTCTTGACAGAGTGCAACAAATCCATGTCAGTAGAGTTGTTTTACAGCTCCAGTTGGCTTGTAACACAGCAACTGTCTCCAAGCAACTGGGATGTACAAACCCCAGCAGAGATAGGGACACTCAGGCAGCTCTGCACCCCTGAGCCTTTGGTCATGCCCTGCTGGAAAAAGACAGGCTCGAACTGCTTCTGAGGTGGTCCTTTCCAGCTATTCCTGCAGGTGGAAGCTGGGATTGTGTCGTCAGTTGCCCACGTCAGTCATTTTGCTGAAATAACTCTGAACATATTAATCAGTTCAGCTCCCTCGTCTGTACTAGGAGTGCTGTCAAAATGTTATTTTTGCAGCAACTGACTCTAACCAAGGTCTCAAAACCAAAACAGTGTGGGCCCAGCTCAAAATAGCTGTTCGTGGAGATTTAATCTAATTCACTACAATCAATATACAACACAGAAGGGAAATTTATTTGTTTAATATAATCTCTCCCCATCTGCTTTATCAAAATGCAGAACTAGCAATATATGGAGGAAATTCTCTTAGAAGGTAATAATACACATTTGCAGTCATTGTCCTTCTGATAAAATTAATACTTTTTTTATTTGTTGTATTATGTTTTATTTAGGGCCAATTCCAACTGCTGGAAAAGCTGCAGGAAGGTAGAAGTCCCCTTATACCAGTTTAGTGCCAGCGTAACATTTTGAATCCTCTGTGGAAGGGAATTGAAATCCATGAAATATTTGCTACCAGTTTAGTGCCAGCATAACATTTTGAATCCTCTGTGGTAGGGAATTGAAATCTATGAAATATTTATTAGCAACTGAGGTGGATTTTTCCTTTTTATGGTATAATTTGTGTCACTATTCATATGATCATTGATTTCAGGGATTATAATTTGCAGAAGTGATTTGAGTCAGAGCAGTGGTGGCAGTTCTGAAGATTGAAAGCTTGATCCTTCCCTTAGGGGGAATGAAGAGGTGAAAAGAGGGAAGAGGAAAGTAAAGCACTATGCCCAGGATGGGAACAAGCACAAGATTCCTTTTTGGTTTTTAGTTTGCTGGTTGTTTCTTTTTCTCTGGCCTTCTATGAGGTTGTGGGTGATGCTGGGACATACGCTGCTCTTCCTCATTCATTCCCTTTTCTCTTTTATTCCCTTTTTTCTCTTCTTCCCAAATTCTAAAAAGTTCACAGTGAATGAGTCCTGTTAATGACCATACATTAAGAGCAGATAAAACACTCCTCCCATTTTACAGATGCTTTCTATATTCTTTAGACATTCACTAGTGCTATTCAATGCAGAGGTACTGTTTTACTGGTCTTCATAGCTCAATCCAAAAGACTCTCTGAAACATTTTTACATCAGAAATTTAACTGCCTTCTCCAGCTGTAACTGTTTAAAAGAAAGTAAAAGCTTCTAGGTAGGAGAATATGGCATAATATGCTGCAGAAACATCAGTGTGCTGACAGTTCTTCATGATTAGTCCCTGTGATTAGCCCATCTCAGACCATAATTAATATTATTAGTCAGTAAAAATTAAGTGGTACATGAATTTGAAGTTTGGACAATGGTTTTACACTGCTTAACAGGGATGAAATTAAGCCTGGTGGCCTGAGGCTGCAATCCTTGGGAGTGTAAGGAGTTTGGTTTTAGATGTGGATGCTGCAGGACAGGTTGGTTGGCCAGTAAATGAGATGTGAAGGTGCTCATTGTGTTCATGCTGTTCTGCCTCAGCTGGAGCAGAAACTTGAGTGCAGAGACAGTAAATGACTGCACACAGAGGATCCTCTGACCTGCTAGGACTCAGCTTCCTCCCAGACTCCTTTAGAATATCTACAGATTGCATTGGTACACACAGTTACTTTTTATTTTTTTATTATTTGCATATGGCTCATTTTTGTTGGTAACATAAATGGCACACAGGCAACATTTGATGCCCACCCAGGATATTAGAACTATGCATGTTTTCAAGATGATACCATCAAATTTGTTTTTTCCCCTTTATTACTGGAGCATGGAGTCATGGAGCGGCTGCATAGAGTCAGATACATCTTTTCTAGGCTGCACTTTGGTTGCAGTCCTGGAAAACATTTTATCTGAGTTGGAAACATTTACACAAACTGAGTGATACAAGTAACATATTTCTACCAAAAGGACTTCAGGATGTTGTTACCCCATATTAACCTCTGAAGGATGGATGGATGGATAGCCTGAGATAGATAGATATAGGTATGCAATAAGATGAGAGGAAATGGCATGGGGAAATTTAGATTGGATATTAGGAAAAATTTCTTCGTGGAAAATGTTGTAAAGCGTTAGAAAAGACTGCCCAGGGCAATGATGGAGTCACGATCCCTGGAGGGTTTTAAAGCCCCAAGATGTGGCACTTGGGGACAGGGGTTAGTGGTGGCCTTGGCAGTGCTGGAAGAGCAGTTGGATTTGATGATTTTTTTGCAACCTGAACGATTCTGTAATTCCATGGATATATATATATATATATATATATATGTTACTTTCTGCTTGACAAAGAGATTAAAGCTGCATCCCACCCATTCTATGATTAGACCTTCATCCTGAGAATATGAGAGAGAGAGAGAGAGATTCTCTTTCTGTGAATATAGATTAAGCTGCTGCTTTTCTCCTTTTCTTCATCTGGAATATTTTCTGCCTCTCAGGAGAGAGGCAACTCACTCTCATTAGCTCATGTATAGTAGCAGGAGAGAGAAAGCTGCCAGCTCCTGAGGAATTCAGAGGCCTGAGGTGTCCCAAGCCTCCCTGTGAGGTTGCTAAGGGATCAGAAGAGCTTTGTGGAGCACTCCAGGCTTGGGGTTGGCACTGCAGGCAGCTCTCCTGCCCTTATGCTTCCTGCAGAGAGACATGGAAAATATGCTGGCAACCTGGAGCTCCCTGGCCCACTCCTTTCCTTCTTCTCTGCCTCCCACTCCACCCCCACACTGGGACTTTTAATTGATGCCTGGAAGACCATGGAGAAAAAAAACCTCCGGGTCAAATTAGGTAGGAGGTAAGATAAGAGAGCACAAGTTTTAATGAGCCTCCAGGCTCCTGGAATACAACTCACACATGCGTGCCTAAGTTTTTATAGTGATTTCCATCCAATCCTGTTAGTCCACCACCCGGGTTCTGTCCCGTTCGACCCCCCCGGCACACCCCCTCAGGAATTGGGCCTGGGGTCTTTGGGACCCCCTCTTCCTCATCTTCATCTTCTTTGCAGCAAATACAGTTCCTGGAGGCTTTCCAAAGTTCTGAGCTTGAAGGTTGCTGTGTCTATGTCCATATCTTCTGGTGGAGATTTTAGGGTGTTTTTCTACAGTTCTACCTTGAAAAAGAGACTAAACAGGCTAATGGAATTTTAGACAGATTGATATGAAATGGGGTAACAGGGTTAGCTATGTGTAACTACTGTGTTAAGGGTAAGGGGTAAAATATAGCTGCTTTAAAATCTACAATCACTACACAACTACTTCTAAAATCTACAAAAAACTAAAAAATAAAAAACTCCAAGGCAACAAATAAATCTGTCAACAAACAGATTAATGTCCTAGAAGTGAAAGGCAGAGATAGCTAGGCTTGTTCAACCTGGAGAAGAGAAGGCTCCAGAGAGACCTTCTTTTGGCCTTTCAATACTTAAAGGGTACTTATAAAAAAGATGAGGGCAGACTTTTTCAGCAGAGACAAGATAGGATGGTTTTAAACTAAAAGATTTAGATTAGACATAGGGAAGAAAGTTTTTACTGTGAGGGTGGAGAGGCCCTTGCACGGGTTGCCCAGAGAAGCTGTGGATGCTCCATCCCTGGAAACATTCAAGGTCAGTTTGGATGAAGCTCTGACCAACCTGGTCAAGTGGAAGATGCCCCTGCCCGTGGCAGGGGCTTGGACTAGATGACATTTAAAGGTTTCTCCCAAGCCAACCCATCCCGTGATTCCATGATTTTGGAGTAGATCCCTAAAACTGAAGGGGACCAAGTGGAAACACCACCTATGTGTGGGTCTAAGGATGATAAAAGAAGGTCTGAATCAGATGATGTTCTCCTTTCTGGGAGATCGATAGGGAATAGCAAAAAAATACCCAACAAATTAACTGCAGTTTCACTCTTAAAGCTTTCAGGTGATCCTGGGTTTGTCCTTCATTGTTCCTACATGCATTTTGCATCATTTTCCTGTATCAAAAATGTTTATTATATTCCCCTCAATTAATGTAAAAGTGCAGGTTCTAAACTCTCACTACTAATTTCATGGAAAACGTTATGTTTTCGCATGCAGATATCTTATTACAGTGGTACTTGATGTAGTCAAATTCTGATTATTTCACTGCTCCACTAACTGAATTTCTATTTATTAACATAAATTTCTCTTATCTTCAGAGGATTTTTTGCTCTCCATGTATTTCTTGAATGACTCCTCCTTTAATTAATCATTTATGAAATTAAATTTTAGCATTCAACCCCCTCCCCGCACAAAACTAATGTCTTAAAAAGTATGTTTATCTAGTAGCATTGGACACTTATTTTAATATGTTTTTCCACAAAACAGATCTAGGTTAATGCCAAGTTCATCTTTCTGCTGTAATTTAAATGTTCCTCGTGTTTTTTAAAGAACCATAAGAGATAGGCATCTTTTATTGGAAGAGTACCCGTTTTGTGATTGGTTAAAAATGTGAAATGCAGAGAGAACTGTTATTACTGAGGTCATATTAAGTATGAAGGTATTGCTCATTGGAGGCACTTAAAGCAATAGTTTTGAG
Source organism: Pachyramphus minor (assembly GCA_013397135.1). Lineage (NCBI taxonomy): Eukaryota > Metazoa > Chordata > Aves > Passeriformes > Tyrannidae > Pachyramphus > Pachyramphus minor. The sequence goes on from VYXB01010416.1 coordinate 309,335, forward strand.
AAATACTACTTTGGATAAAAAAGGATTTTATATAGTAAGCAATATCCTACCTCATAAATGATAACTGCAAGACACCTCTTGAGTTCTGTGGATGACAAGGATACTTTATCAGAAGTTTAAATAACTGCTAAAATCACATGTTCTCCAGATAAAATGAGGAAAAAGTACTCTATTTTATACCATAGTCCCAGACTGAACTGGCTCTGACCTCAGTGTGGAAAATAATTTTCAAGAGGCACCTATAATTGTTTGTTTGTGGGGATAAGGGGGATTTAAATTGGCATAATTCATCAACCATAGTGACATTCCATCCATGGATGGATAGAAGTGTAATTATTGCAAACGTAGATCAGAAAACTCATCCCACAGTTTTCTATTCTGTTCACGTTGTCGGTCTGGACCTCAATAAAGCTGAAATGATGCATTTGTTACCAAACTACAGATTTCAGTAAGTCGGGACAACCTACTAAACAAAACATGAAGTTTTACAAATTTTTCCTTGCCTAGAAAATCTGCATTTACTTCTTGTTCCATTTTAAGTCTTTATTTGTCTTTCTATTTGTCAAGTGGTTTTGTTTGGTTGGGTTTTTTTTGTCAGAGCACTTTTGTTTTCTGGTTTTAGTACAATTTACTGGTGGCACTGTGTGTGTAGTGTTTGCCTCATTTTTGTTTCTCAAGGATATTAGTGACTAGAAATAATCTGGAAATTTTTGTACTGTGGCATTTGGTTTGACTACACTGATTACCATATTTTCCCGTTTTTCTATACTGAGCTTTTAAAATAACAGGTTCTGTTTCAACATCAGAAATTAAAAAAACAAAGTTGTTCCATTAATTCAATGAAATTCCTCACTGTACAAAATTTGATGATGTAAGTAACTCATTTTGGAGTTTATGTGCATGTACATGCCTTGCCTGCTAAGGTCTTTAAAAAAATTAAAATCAGATAAATTTTGAACTTATAAGCTTTTTGTTTTATGGTTTTCCACATAAAAGAAATTGAGGAAGACAAAAAGATTATGCCATTCACTGCATATTTGGCTTGATAAAGATGCCAGTATTATTAATACAGAGCTCTAGGGTTTGTTTGTTGGTTGCTTTTGGCCTGTGACAATAATTATTTGTATATTTATTTGTAGATGTGATTTTATGACTCCATAACAATTTTTTAGATGAACCACATGAACTGGTAGAACTAATGACATGCACTGTAGTAACGAGTTTATTTGCCCTGTTTTACCTTGTGTACAACTTTTTGTGAGATAAAATAGTTACTTACTGGAACCTGCATTTCTGTATGTGCACATTTGAGGAGAGAAAGTTCACAAAGTTCAGTGTTTAAATGTTTTGAAAGTTTAACTCTATTAAAATATATTTATATGTTTTTAGTCTCCCAGTGAACAGCAGTTGAAATGGAAACTGCTGAAAACAAGGCCACAGGAGACCTATAGCCATGAAAGAATTGAAAAGAGGATTATGGTGGTGTGGATCTTAGAGCAAAATATAATTGTAGCCTGAAAGACAAATTTCTCAAAGGCATATGAAAAATGTTGATAGCCAAATACAGCTGCAGGAATCATTCTGAGGTCCTTTATAAGCACTCATATATGTGGCCTGTATGTAAGACACTTAAAAGATCTAAAATAAGTCTGTACTTGATGAACAACTGGGATTTATTCATAGTTTTCTATGTGCAGTGTGTTACTTGGTATCTGGTGCCTCAGTTGCTTGAAAATTTGCCTCCCACACTTGTAACGCTTCTGTGAACATTGCATCTTTTTGCTTTGTGTTTCAGCTTGGGAAATGTGGGAATGTGACAGGAACAATGTTGTTTGTCTTCTCCCTTCCACCTCCCCACCCCCACTGCCCCAAAACACTATCAACTGCCTAGACCTTGCCATGGATGTTTCCTCTAAATCCCTCATAAACACAGTGCTTGGTCATGTTGACTGTTAAGAGATATAATATGCCATATTTTTACGGTTCTTATTCCATTATTGTAGTGTTTCATAGTTCAAAGCAGTTGTAAGGAATTATTGTGTCTCAAATTTTCTTTTTCCGTGCTGATGAGCATTTGTATTTTTGTTTTCTTCCCTCAAACTGAATGAATGCAGTCCAGGAGCTGATTGATACAGGCTTTATTCCCAAACCTTGTCCATACTCTTTTGCCTCATCTTCCTTGTTTGGTCAACATCCATCATATCATAATAGGATGAAGTAAACTCAGATAAATATTTTTTGGATGAGCGCTGATTTTCTTTTGCTTTGCTAATCTGATCAGATGACTGTATTTTTAAATACCCAGAGGTTTAATTTCATTCCCTGATCCATATGCTAATATATATTTTGGTTGTGTCATTATAGTAAAAAGGAGTCCATGTGATTATTGTGTTAGATATATTTATTAGAGAGAAGAAGAAAAATAGTTGAGTTAAACAGAAATCTGATTTGACAGATTTTTTCCTTACAGATATCAAATAATTTTTTGTGTTAGATTTGAACATGCATGAGAAATAAAAATCTTTTAAAAAGCGATAGATTTGGGGAATATCAGATGAAGCAGCTGGAAGTCTCAAACAATGAAATTCTGCCTCTTATGTAAAAGGTAATTGTTGGGAATAGTGTAAGATATTATTTTTAATCTGTGATCAATACACACAGCTGCCACGGACTGCAATTATTTCAAATTCTATATGAATTATTTGGGGTTCTTTTGCTACTGAATATATTGCTGAGATTTATACACCTGTAATTTTTAGTTTCTGGTTGTGCTGGGTTAAACGCACAATGCAATTTCCAGCTTCCTTATTATACTGAACAAGTTTCTTGCATAGTGCAAATATATTTTGTACAAGTGACCTCTGCTTGATTTAGCCTGTAACTCCTGTATTAAGCTTTCTTTGCAGACCAGATATGCCCTTTTAATAAGCAGAGTTCCCAGGACCGGAGTAAACCTGGCGCATCCAGGTGACACACTGGTGGTAGGGACCTTTCAACCACAGCTTTTGGTGACAAGGGCTACAGCTATAAATAATTTGGGTGCAAAGATCATGCCCTTAGCTAGTAGTGTTGGCTGTTATGTGCTTCAAACCCCATTCAACTGCCACGTAATCTGTGCATATTTTGACTTTTCCAGGGTCTGGGAATGTATTGTAGTCTGAAAAGTCAGGGACATAACCCATTCCTGACCCTCGTCTGGGTCAACAAACCACTGTTCTGCTTAGATTGCCTCAGGAATTAGATTTCCTGTGAGAACCTGGAGTGCAGGAGCAGGCCATTATATTTTTCCTTCCAAACCAGAGCACCATCTTACCCAGCAGGTTTTTATTTGTTTGGAAGGAAGTATGCCTGTGATCTGATGCATCTGATCCATTGCCTGCTTTGTGTTAATGCATTTTGTGTTGAGATTCACGGAGATGGAGGCAGGGAGCAAAAGGAGCTCTCTTAGAATGTGTCTCGAGTCTTATTCTAAATTGGATTAAAGTGAAAATCATGCTTTTCTTGAAGAGAAGTCCCTGGCTTGTGTCTATGCCTAGAGCTAATGCTCACACAGAGCTCAAGCCTAAGCCCCTATAAGTGGAAAAAAGCACCTCAACTTGACAAAGTGTGGGGTATTAGACATACTCCCCTCCTGAGCCTTTCCTGTTATCCAGGGATATCCTGCTTTGGTGAGCTGGAGCATGGATGGCATTTTGAGGTGTCTGCTTTTCCCTCTGTGATGTAAAATACATGTATGGTGGGTTTTCCTGGGAGTGCTAAGAGGGAAACCCTAAAAATGTTGAGTGAGACTTAACATTGCAGTGCCTGCTCCACTTATGGATATGGGCTGGGAATTGGGATGTGTGTCAGGCCCTCTTGGTCAGACATGGAGCTGCTACTCTGTGCTTTTAGAGCAGGGAGGGAGAGAAGAGCAGACAATGCAGCCACAGGTCCATCTCACAATATAGATCCAAGTGTCCGGAGAGATGTGGGATCCCTGTTCTCTTCCTTAGTTTGGTGTCCTCAGGTTGGAGCATATCCCTCATGGCTGTTCCCCAGCCTTATCCTTCCTCTGCCTGTGCCTGAGTTCTTTTTGCCTTGCTAAGAGATATTTGCCAGTTGGTTATCCAGTGTTCACTGTCCCTCAGAGATGTATTTAGTTTTTGGTCATCCTTGTGCCTTTCTTTTTCTCCTAAATTTTTGCTCAACTGCAGTGACAACTACAGATGCTCTGGCTGTTTTCTAGGATAACTTACTGGTAATACTCGAACTGCAATAATGCAAAATACCTCTCTAGTTCTCTCTTTCATCTTTCAAGAAGAGGGTTCTTTTCAGTCAGTAAATCTGATGAATTGATGGGTATCTATTTAAATCTGTTGCCAAAGTAATTAACCCTGGAAAGTAATTCCCCTGCCAAATCAATCAGAGTGTCTTTTTTTCTGAAATGACTTTTGAAAGACAGTAGTTCCTGTCAGTATAGACCAGAGTCTCTAAGAGAACTCGAAAAGTGATTTTAGAGTGTGCCAGTTTCCTTTGTTCAGGCTCAGTGGAAGAAGCAGTTAGCCTCTTTTCTCAGCAAAGATGTCTCCAGGTGATTGTGGCAAGAGACTGCATAACAATAAAGGTGTAATGGGGGAAAATAATTCTTGTTGGACAGAAATTGGAGGTTTTCCCACCCCAGAGCTGAGCAAGGCACTGATACTTTTGCTAAAAGAAAAATTAACTATGGAATAATAAGTACAGGTGAGTTTTGGGTTGTTCTTTTTTCCCCCTAAAGGCTCATAACTCAGCTCTGAAGTAAAAACAGCACATTGCAATGGAAAACAAAAGGGTCAAAATGGAGAGGCAGAAGGTGAGTGGGGCCAGAACATCTGAAGACAGCTATTGTTGGCTCCTGTTTAGGTTTTTCTCTGGTTACATAGATTAAAATACCATTTTTCAGAATTATGGCATGGTCAGGGATTGTTGAATAGGGAAACTACCTGCTGTTTGTTTCTCCTGTGTTCCCAGAAAATACAGCTTAACTCATTATCTTTGTAAATAAGCAAGACAAGAGCAAACGATTATTCCAAATAGCTGATGAATTTCTGATACCTGAACATCAATATCCTTCAAAGGCCTTAAGAAATCTGGTTAACTGCTCACCTGAAGGACAGTGCTCAGGCAGCCCATGGCACTAACGGAAAGATGTCATGAGACTTCAGGACAATGTTGATGGCCTCAGCTGGCACAAGTTCTTCTGTATTCATACTTAAAAAAATCCAAACCCAGAAACCTTCCTGGTTCCCTAAAATATAAATGCAGAGTCCTGCTGGCTAATGGGAGGGATTCACTGTAAACTCATTATTTTGTTTTGGTTTTTTTTAATTAATATTTTTTACATCATAGCAGTCAAATATTGTGTTACAATCCACAGTACTTTTCAGACCTTTTTCAGACTTAATTTTCTTTTTCCCTCTCCTCAATAGATAATACTTGCACAGGGGCAAAATGACATTCCAAAGTGAATTTTGTGCTTAGACTGCAATATGCAGTAAAACTGCTAAAAGTGTAATGGTTTTAATCATGTGTGCCTTTGGAAGGACACCAACACGGTATCATTGTCCTCCAAAAGAGATAATAGCACACAAATGCTTAGTTACCTTTTGGCTGCTCCCTTTGCTTCTGCTTGGCTGAAGAATTTTTCCTCTCTCTGACTGTGTGTGGCTTGAAACCACTTAAGGAATAAGCAGCTGAAATGTCAGCTAATGCTCACATTTGCACTTAAAAGAGGTCTCATGTATCGATTTGATGTTGATCTTACTTACTAAGGAAAGTAAAAGCTTGAGGTTCAGTTCAAGTTCTCAAACTAGTCCTGAGTTCTCTGTCTGATTTTGATCTTACAAAGGCTTTGAGCCTTGTTGGACTTTCATCACATACAGGGTGTGGACAGATTCACTGGTGAGTCTTAAAATCTGCTTTAAATGCAGCCTTTGGATCGCTAAGTGACTCTAGGCTCAGAGCACTGGGAGAGGGAGATTCCAGCATTTTATGTGGCTGCAATTGCTATTCCATACAAAACTGTACAAAACGAACAATCCATTCTTTGCTACGCTTCTTGTTCCCCTAATTTATCAACCCTGACTGTAACATATTTATGAGTTTACAGTGCATGAGCATATAAAAATAAAGTCAAAAGGGTATAAAGGCTGCCTTTTACTGCATCCAGATATTAAGAACTTAATGAAGTCGGTGGTTAAGGAAATACAATTTGGAACTTGTTTCTATAAATATCACCGTGAGCTGCTGTCGTGGGTTTTACCAGGGATCAACCCTTTTTGTCTTGAACTCCCCCCTTCACACCATCACTATAAGTTGAGAGAGATTTTATACAGACAAAACAGAGGCTTAACATAAGGGATATAATATTAAGATTTATTACTAGCAAGACAAAAACTAATAAATAACATATACTACAATAGTACTAATTAAACTAGCTTATCTTATGAAAAAAAAAATCAGGTTATTATTTACAAGTTTGCTGGTCATGTCGGGTGTTTCAGTCTCTATTTTCCCCTGTCTCGGGAAAGCAAGGGTAGGGGAAAGGTCCCTCTTCCGTGGAGTTGGACATTTGGCCGGGTGCCAGGTCTAACAAAAGCATTTCTCTTAGCTTTTTTCAGTCCAAGAGAAAGGTGTCTTCTTTAGGTAAAATCATCATAAGTATTTACAAAAGCATTTCTTTCCCT